>JANHGO010000072.1:63116625-63150135 GCA_024606505.1 Aquila spilogaster
GATCTATATACTCAATCAGAAACTGTAGACTAGGTCACTTCCATTAGACACTGCATGCACTTAACGCATTTCTTTCCTGTTGATTCACAAACACTTCCCCAAAACTTTTAAGTCAGAGGAGTCGAACATCAAGAGCATTATTATAAGATATTGGTGGTTTATACAGCAAGCCACACAGAAAACCTGAAGGATAGCCTGGAAGGTCTACACACACTTACTCTGTTCTCACTGGTATCCAAGATCGAGCAACTGATAATTTTACTCTTTGCAATGTCCTCAAGCTCTAAGTACAGCAGCAATGGAACCTGCATCTGCTTGTAAGATCACTTGGCAGACTCTTCTCAGTTTCCTGAAAGGCTAAATCTTAGAATAAGAAAGGATTTACTTCCTCTTTTCAGTGGAAAAATAGATAAATAAAATTTTAGCCACTCATTGGGAATTACATCAGGAAGCACATTTAAGGAAGCTGGGAGTTTATCAGAGAATTCCACATCATCTTCAATAATGTTCTGATAGGTAAGTTCAGGGCCTATATTTCCTACAGTTCAGGCACAACTACGTTCGCCGAGATAAATAACTGTTAAAATAAAATACCTTCTGTCCATTGTATTCCATATATATGAAAACACAGACTACAGATAAACTTGATTCTGAATGATTTAATTCAGAATGAAAACCTCAATGCACACAAATTATAAACAAATGTATGTAACAGATCCTTAGCTGCTTAAAATCAGTATAATACACAAATTATGAAAGTAGGACTAAGAAAATACCGCAGTAATAGGGTGCTTTACCTGAGTTAACGTCTCCTGCTTCTCACCGGAGCTCATTAGCCTTGATGGAGCTTGCAGTTAACATAGTTACACAGCTCCTGACACCAAAGCAAGTTTGTTTAGAGCTGCTTTGGGTAACCCTGCACCTCACATGGTCTTTTAGTGTAGAAAGGAGTGTTTTGATTCATTTTATGAGGAGAACTCCATGGCTTGTGCATTCAAAAGATCAGATTATGTCATCATAAGAGTTCTTTTATCTGTGACTGTTATTATTGTTAATGTTTCTTTTGGTCTAAAGGAAATACTAACAGCCAGAAAAAGTTTGTGTTGAATAGAGCTATTACACAAAAAAAAGAAGGTTGAAAATTCTGTGAAGGTAACAGGAATATTCTAAAGTCAATTTACCATAAGGGATTTGGAGGGTTTTTGGTGAGGGCTGTCTTTGGACTCCTCATTTTCTATTGCTTATCATTTTTTATTGTAAATCATGTGAAGTGGATGCATTATAACTCTTACCTAGATGCATTTAATTTTACTTGCTGAAAAAAAACTGGCAGAGATGATGTAGCCCAGCCCTCACTCAAAAATGTAATACCTTAAGGCTCTTTTCAATTTATGCCTTCCTGAACTGATTCATCAGGATTTTCCTGGAAGAAGTATTCTTCCAGCTGTGTCTCTTCTTCCATTACAGGACTGGTAAGGAAGAGAGCAGACGGGTGCCAAATGGAGATAGCAAGTAATATGGAATAGATAACAACACAAGGCAATGAAGTTATCATATTCAGTTTCTGTGTGGGAGCTTCTTTTCCCATAAATGATGACATGCAGATAAATTCAGACATATCCATCTCCAAAATTCTTTAGCAGTGCTCTTTTTACTCCAAACTTTAGATGAAGAATCCATAACAAAGGGAAAAATACAAAGTCTTCAAAAGGAGAGAAGCCAAATACATACAAAGTTTAGTTCTGTAGGATTACCTTTCAATCTTCTCACTGAGCTCCTTCCTGAAACTCTCAATTTCTGTAACAGCTCTTGAGAAGTAAAAAACTGCTGTCATTACCTTTTATGGCCTATAAACAGAGCACTGAGGTAAGACTTAAGGGTGCTGGCTTCTTTTCTAAATACTGTTCTATGGCATAATCTTGAAAGAATAGATTGCATTACTTCCCTGTGCCTCTTTGTCTATCTGTATTATAGGGATAATGATTTTGACTCTTTTAGTACTAGAGTTGAGATTTACTGTTGAAAAATATTGTGTGGACTCTTTCTTTACACATACTTCCAAAACAATGCACCTTATTTCTACTGGTATTATGTACATACAATCAAGTGCAGTAGTCTTACTGACTGTATTGATCCAGTCCTGTTCTTTAGTTCTATTCTGTATGTGGAAACACCTGAACCTTATACAGATAGTTCATATCGTGATGCTCTTTTTCGTGTTTTATCTCTCCCTAGAGTACAGGCAAATGGTGAAAAGTGGTGATGAACACTGACTACAAGTCTTATCATGCTACAAATCTGGAGTAAGAGAATGAGTTTGTCTACTGAGAACTGTATAAGATGTGTTTTAGACCTCCAAAAGAGAATTTTACCCTGAGTCACTACTGTAATATGTAACCGTTGTGTCCTGCAATAGCTGCTCATCTTCTTTATTAGAGTCACACAGCTGCAAACAAGTCTGCATTTAGACATGATCAGGTTTGAACTGGTCTCCTCTAACTGCAGGAGACGTATCTCTGGTCACGTAACAAGGAAGTTGCTGTAATGTTGATCGCTCTTTTTTTCTTTCCTGACAACATCATGGCTGTCTCTAGAACTCCTTATAGAATTATTTTAGGAGCCTGATTCAAATTTCAAAGCAAAACAGAAATTTGAAATAACTCTCAGATCTCTGGTTTTGCAACCACTTCACTGTGGCTTTTTATCAGATGAGAAATTCATTCTTTCCCTTGGGCAGAGTGTGCTGAACTTCCCCTCCTGCAGCACCTTCTTGTTTCATGTTTTCATGCATGCTAACTTTCATAGCCTGACAAAAGAAAAATAATCATTCAGCAATCCAGAATCTCTAGAAGCAAGAAGAGCACTCATCTGATGTTGGCGTGCTGTACGGCTGGATCTGACCCATGCTTCTTAAAACATAAGCCATCTGTTCTAGAGCCATCTGGGTTGGCTTTGATTCCTGATGGGCAGATAGCATTGCTGAAAGGGAGCATGTGTTAAAACAGGACAAAATAAATGTCGCCAGTCACCGGTGTGGAACTTTAAGCAGAGAGCTTAGATGTAAGACACTGAAGGCGGCAAAGTTCCTCCTTTTTCTGGATAACAAGGGTTTTATGTTATTATTCAAAGATGGATCTTTTTGCAATAAACCAAACTTACTCAGTGTGTTCCTTTTAACAGTTTTGTGTAACAGCCAGACACTTTTCAGCATAACAGTATGACCATCTATCTTTGTTTTAGCAAGAGCTGTCGAGGGAAACATACAGCAGTAGCCCTTTAATCCTTTATCATGTCACTAATAAGGAAAGAGTTTATAGTGGGCTGATGTCAGCTTCTCTATAAATTGAAGATTTCTTCCCCCCTATTCATTCAGTAAAAACAGGTTTGATTTTGACCACATAGGAATGTATGCATTAGTTACTAAAGCCCAAAACAGCACCCAAACCTCAAAATGTCTGAGATTTGAGATCTTTTAAATGTGAACACAGCATCTAAAGGATAGGTAGAACTTAAACAGTTTTCCCAGGTGCTCATGTTAGAGGTTATATGAGAGACCACTTGTATGGTCTTAGTTGGTAGTAAGAAGCAAGAGTGTTACAGTAGAGCCCAAAAGATGCTTGGGGTCACTTTGATGCAATTCTGAAAAAGAACTTATACTCGATTTGCAGCAAGATGCATGAGCAACTTATACTACATGCACAGCATACCAAGCAAAGGCAAGGAGGACTTCAAAGCTTTGTGTCTGTGACCCAGCACATAGCCAGTTATTCACCCCTCACATTCAGCTGTTACAGGTGACTACTTGCTTGAAATAGCCAAACGGCCCACGACAAAAGACCACCTTGGAAGTCATGTACCATGAATGATTAACCTGGTGCAAAGAGAAGTTGATACAACTTTAATGTGAGAGCTTTGTATAATTCAAACAGCTACTTCTGTTTCATAAATTGCACGTTTGAAATTATAGAATCAGCTGAAAGTCAGATTTTGGATTGTAAGTAATGAACCTACTAAGTTGTAATGTCCTAGTTTAGCTTTCCCAGAATTTGCTTTGTCCTCATATGTAGCATTTTTGTTGATGAGTCAATATGAAATTACTACAGATAAAGCCTGTAGGTGCACAGATGTAGACAAACTGCAGATAAAGCAGGGGATAGATCATGAGCAAGAGGCTGGTTAAAGTGAGTGCAGACAAAACTTACCTATTTTTTAATGGCCTAATGTAGAATTAGGACAAGAATCCAGATGTCATCCATATAGGGTAGGAAAAAAACATCTTGGAAAATAGTAATTCTGAAAATAGTGGATAATCTGCTGAATATGAATGACAAAAATGTACTCAAGAGGGGATGACCCAGTGGGGAAATTCTATCATCTCTAGAATTAACACTAGGATACAGTCCAGTGCAAATATCCCCTTTTTGACAAGGAATCAGATCTGAACAATGAAAAACACTAAAGTATTTGAAAACTTATCCTCTAATGAATGACCAAAAGACCTGAAATGATTAAGTTTATTAAAAAAGGCCTAAAAGCTGAGCAGCCTTTGGTATATCCACAAGGGAAAACAAACTGATGGCAGAGTAGCATCCAATCTAACAAAGGTTTGACAAGAGCTATGGCTAGAAGTTGAAACTCAAGACTTTCAAGCAAAATATGTCAGGTGCGTCCTTTTAACATCTTTAAATCAAGTTTGCATAGTTTTTCAAAAGGTGTGGTCTAATTCTTGATCTATTTCACCTGCTGAAGTCCCATATCATTCCTGTGGAGGAGGTCACAGCTGAACACAGTAATGTGTGAGAGGGAGAATTAAACACCTCTAGACTGAAAAAAGAACTCTTCCTGTTGTTCTACCAGAAAAGCAAAATGCTAATGAGAAGGTGGAATATAAACTTTATGTTATAGTTGGGTGTATCCTTCCTAACTTAATTACCAGAAGTTAGTCTAAACTGTCTGGGTCTTCTGGGTTTCAATACTGTCAA
The DNA here is from genome assembly GCA_024606505.1 of Aquila spilogaster. Taxonomy (NCBI): domain Eukaryota; kingdom Metazoa; phylum Chordata; class Aves; order Accipitriformes; family Accipitridae; genus Aquila; species Aquila spilogaster. Next base: position 63,121,608 of record JANHGO010000072.1, read on the forward strand.
CTGGAAAAAAAAGATAAATGTTTTCAGAAGAACATTCATCTATCTCTTTCCTTGACTTTAGAGTAAGCATAGACAGCCAAGTAACCATTTTTAAGCTGATTCATTAATAAGAAATAAATCACACCATAAAAGCAAAAGGGACAGTAGGTCACATGAAAATTACAGTTATTTTGTTAAATTTAATTTTATGTTACTGTGTTGCACGAATAATTCATAAAGGCAAAAAATGACTAAATAGGTTAAAAAAGCTTTGGTAGTTTCAGCATCTTTAGAGTCATTTGCCATTAAGTATGTCAATTTATAATGTCGTATTTCCTTTATGTTTACGTTATCAAATGCTGCTGAAGCAGTGTCCATAAGACTTTGATATCACTCAAAATTTCAATACAAATAATGCTTACAAATATTTTGCAATTTGGTCTAAGTTCACTCATGAAGAACATGGCAAAGTTCATTGTCATGGCAACAGCGGTCTTTGCTTACATCCTGTAACTTCACCTGTGTCACTTCAGCCTACAGGCCAGGCCTTTTGGGTAGGATAAAGCAGCAAAGCTCTGCTGAAATCAGTGCTATTTTATGTAGGATGGTGAATAGAGTTAAATAGTTTCAATTGCATATTTATGCATTTCAAGTGCATGTTTATATATAAACATAATTTTTTAACAAAAATGCTTTTTGAAATAAAAATTCCTTGACACTAATTCAGTACAAAATGTTATCATCATTCTTACCATATATTTTCACTTGTAATAGTGCCTAGTGAAGGCCAAATCCCCAAATCTGAAGGAATTCTGACTCAGCTCAGAATATCATGTTGCATTTGCAGGAAACAATTTAAATAGTCTGGCTAAGAGCCAGACTGGCAGGAGTTTTCAGCTGCAAAGTGGAGGCTATTTGAATTTATAAGTTGTAATACATGTATCATTAATAGTTCACGAGCTATTTCAAGCAGTGCACTTCACACCGCTGTTCCAGATACCTGGCACCCCACTACCACATTATTCCTACAAAAACAGTTTATTAATCGCTGCTTTACGTTATTTAGAATGTGTTTGGTACAAGCAGATTGTGTTTGGAAACTAGACACTGTCCTTCAGGGACAAACACAGCCCTGTCTGGGAACAGTCCTAAATCAGGGATAACTCAGTGGTACTGGGATGTGCACTGATGTCCAGAGCCCCAGAAAGCCACTTAAACAAATGAGGATAGCTGAAACACCCCAAATCACCAGCCATTTCCATGTTCCAGAGGTTTCCTTCTGCAGGAGTCACTGGGGAGCTGCATCTGGTGATTTTCCTAACCACTTGTACCAGCAGAGCAGCTCACATCAGCCATAAGGTAGGAGCTGGCACTAGAGCCATTCCACCAGGCCTTTTACAAAATTCGGGTCTGAATCCCAGTTCCATTGCCCAGGCTCATTTCCACCTTTAAAATCATGTTCTTGTTAAAAGAGCCTTTTCTACAAACATAGGAAAAGCATAATTTAGGAGAGTGGAAAGTATTATTTTAAGGCTGATTCACCAAGTGTGCACCATGCTGAACACCACCTCCAGAGGAGAGGGGTGCATAGTATTACCAAATGGTGATTTAATGACTCATAATCCTTGTGCGTGAGATGTCACTCCTGAGGAATTAATATTAAATGGTGTAGTGGTGTCTACTCAAGACGTGGAGATAGATGTCAGATCATTGTAATAGCCACAGCCAACAAGGAATTTGCGCAATTTGTATCTGGAATGCTCTCATGTGTATACCCACTGCTGGACTTGTTTCTTGGCTTTGGAGAAAGGAAAATGATTTAAAAATCTTTTAATGCCGAATATTTTACTTTGATTAATAAAACTTTAAATCAAAATATTTGCATTCCAACTTTTGAATATCCAGTTCAATTTAGCTCTCAGCAGTTGATTTAACTAACCACCTTCCTGTAATTGTTATCCAGTCTCTACCTATATGCAAAACACATGCGGTATCTCACAGCAGCTGCTTGTAGATTTTTACCAAAAACACACCACCAAACCATAAGAAAATGGAAAAGGTGCAGAGGTGACCAGAGAGGTATGCCAGATTTGTAGGATTAATCATTTGATCTTCCTTAGACAAAATATTCTGCACAATATTTAATGTAAATATAATAAGGAAGTAGAAAAAAAAACAGAAGTAGTAGTTGTGGTTCAGCCCAGTAGCAGCTCAACACCACAGTCATTTGTTCACTCCCCTGGAATGGGGGACAGAATCAGAAATAAAAACAAAATAGAACTCGTGGGTTGAGATAAAAACTATTCACTAAGTCAGAAAAAGAGAAAAAAATAATAGTGATTACAAAACAGGTGTTGCACAGCACAGTTGCTCACCACCCACTGATCGATGCGTTGCCAGTGCCCAATATGGGATACCCCATGTACCCATTTTATAAAAAATACCACCGATTTCTTCCCCTCAGACAAACATAACTCCCATATAGAAGGTACAGATTCTGAAAAGAAGCCTCCATTAACTAGTGATAGGATGAGAGGGAGTGCCTCTAAATTGTGTCAGGGGAAGTTCAGGTTGGATATTAAGAAAAACTTATTCTCTGAAGGAATGGTAATGCATTGGAATAGGCTGCCCAGGGAGGTGGTACAATCACTGTCCCTGCAAATGTTCATGAAATGTGTAGATGTGGCACTGAGAGAAATAGTTACGGGCATCGTGGTGATGAGTTGACGGTTAGACTAAATGATCCTAGTTGTCTTTTTCAACCTTACTTCTATGATTGCAATGATTCAGTGATCCCTTTGACCAGCTGGGGTCAGCTGTCTTGATTCTGCCCCCTCCCAACTCCTTATGCATCCCCAGCACCTCACTGGCAGAGCAGCATGAGAAGCTGAGAAGTCCTTGGCGCTGTGCAGCACTTTTCAGCAACAACTAGAACATTGGTGTGTTATCAACATTTTTTTTCTCCTAAAGCCAAAATGTAGCATGCCAGACACTATGACAAAAAAATAACTCAGCTGAAATCAGGACAATAATAAATAGATAAGTTTCCAGTAGGAAAAGCAGTCACTGAACTGATTTGTTTCTAATTGCTAAGGAAGTCTTGTAGAGCATAAATTGTAGGTCCTTATGAGCTTTACGAAATACATTTGACTGTCCTAATGAAGAACAGTATTGAAAATATAAAAACAATTGTTTTGAGTCAGATCAAAAGTCTAACTCGACCTAGTGACACCTTTCTGACAGTGACTAACCATGTTTGCAATAAATATATCCAACTGAACTTAATCCTGGGTTTAAAATGAACATATCTTCACAGAGATAGGGTGAACTACTGAATAAGGGCCTACTTCTGAGATCATAAATGTCCTGCAGAGGGATCTGGACAGTCTGGATCGCTGGGCTGAAGCCAATGGGATGAGGTACAACAAAGACCAAGTGCCAGGTCCTGCATTTTGGTCATAGCAACTCCAGGCAACATTACAAGCTTGGGGCAGAGTGGATGGAAGACTGCATAGAGGAAATGGACCTGCGGGTATTGGTTACTGCTTGGCTGAACATAAGCCAGCAGTGTGCCCAGGTGGCCAAGAAGGCCAATGATATCCTGGCTTGTATCAGAAATAGTGCTGCTAGCAGGAGCAGGGAAGTAATTGTACCTCTACTCAGCACTGGTGAGGCCACACCAGTATTCAGATTTGGGCACCTCACTACAAGAAAGACATCGAGGCCTGGAAGCAAGTCCAGAGAAGGACAACGAAGCTGGTGAGGGGTCTGGAGCACAAATCTTGTGGGAGTGGCTGATGGAGCTGGGATTGTTCAGTCTGGAGAAGAGGAAGCTCAGGGGAGACTTCATCGCTCTCTATAACTACCTGAAGGGAGGTTGTAGTGAGCTATGGGTCAGCCTCTTCTCTCATGTGACTAGTGATAAGACTAGAGGGAACAGCCTCAAATTATGCCAGGGGAGATTCAGGTCGGACATTAGGAAGTCCTACTTTTCCAAAAGAGTGGCCAGGGACTGGAATGGGCTGCCCAGGGAGGTGGTGGAGTCACTGTCCCTGGAGGAGTTCAAGAAATGTTTAGATGTTGTGCTGAGGGACATGGTTTAGTGGGAAACACTGGTGATAGGTGGATGGTTGGACTGGATGATCTTGTAAGTCTTTTCCAACCTTGGTGACTCTATGGTTCTATGATTCTATCATCTCACTGCTGTGCCAAAACAAAATCTTCATAAATGAATATGGAGAAGTTTCAATATTTACCTAAGTATATTTACTAACTTTAATCTAAAGTGGCAATCAGTGAGCAAAGGCAACAGTCTTCATTTCTGGATAGGATAATATTGAATGTGTTAAATTAACAAATCAATCAATATTCAACACTTTTTAAAAACAGATTGAATAATGAATATAGAATGGCACAAAGTGTCTGGTAAAAACATAGGGAAAATAAAATGAGAGCTCCTTTTTTATTTCTAGCACAAATAAATGTTGATTCACATGTGTTCAATATAGAACTAAAGCCTTGTGATAACATCGTTTTAGCTAATTTTAACAATCCAAAATTGTGTTGTTTTTTAATAGGAAGATACATGCACTTTTGTGTTTAAGGAGGGTGCTGTATGCTGATCTTTGAAGCCATTTTTTCCTTTGATTCCATTGACTGAAGAGGCAATGTAAAGCAGAAATTTGTCTTTTAAATGGAGATTAACAGAAATGAACATTAAATCTACCTCCTCCTTCTCTAATCTGACAAATTATGATTTCCAGTGTACAAAGTATTTTTACTGACTACAGATATCTTTTTAAAGATAGTGCAGATAAAGTATTTCCAAAGATTATCTGACAAAAGGGATCAACTTAGAAGAGATGAAGGAGTATTTTCTGCAGAGGAGAAAACATTTTGGCCTAAACGAAGTTCTGAGTTAATTGAAGCTAGGGGGAAAAAAAGGTCACACAGATAATCTTTTCTAGTTTCTGACATATAATGAATAAATATTATTTTACACTGAGTAGTAGATGTATTTAAACCAACTAATGGTAATTAATATGTATATTTACAGACTAAATAGCAGTATGTTCTGACAATTCATGTTTCAGCCAACTGTGATCTAGATGGCTCTGGAAGCTCAAAAATGTAGACATGGGTCTGCTAATTTTGTCACACAGTTTCTTGAAGTATCTTTATACGTGCTCCTTTCATGTATATAATTTTCATAACGTAGATTTCGCTGTCTTCTTTGTCACTGTATTTATCATTTATATGATGTGTTAATGACTACGTTATTGTCTTGTCATTGATAAAGGCAGGCAGTTGACTGCCTAAAGCTGCAAATAGTCCGAAAGGGAGCTTCATTACCCCTGGCAAGCTCCACGTTCATTCTTATGGTAAAAGTTGGAGTGAAGAGGAGTGACTAACCGGATTTCATGCTACAATTTGGGTCACACATGAGTACATGCTACATTTAAGCATCTAAGAAAGTAGCCCAATCTTTCAAGATGCTGAGCTGCCTTCATTCCTGCTGACTTGACTCATCACTGAAAAAATCATTCTGAACTGAGCTAACAAGGCTGGAGAACAAAGGCATGCGCTACCATGTTTAGATGGCTGGAGGAGATCAGACAGCTCTTTCCATTTCTAGTCTATTACAGCTGCTAATTAGGCTGTTTTGGAGAAATGTGTGATGCGTAAATCACTCAGCATCTAACAAACTATTTAGGATTTTGATTTTAAGGGGTTTGTAGCAAATTAGTCTAAAGCTGTATTCTCAGTTATTCAGATTAAAGGAACAAATATAAAAGAGATATTTAGGCATGATGATGTACAATGTCTTCATTTCAGGATATCAAGTCCAGGATGAGTGTATTCTCAAAATAAAATTAAAAAAAAATAGACTCCTAAGCACAACATGTAGTGAGTTGAGAAAGATATCTAAAAATTAAAATCAAATGAGAATTCAGGCAAAAATCCAAACAGATGGAGTTCTGAGAAAATCTGTCCATCTCGGTCAAGGATATATGTTTGCAGTCTTATGATGTGATTCTGTGAGATTCAGACCCAGAGCTGAAAATAACTGTCTGAGTTGAGATCCTTGTGATGCCCATTTCAGGAGACATTCGATAATGACGATGTTGCCTGCTGCTAGTGGGACAAACAGGTTCTTTTGGGGATTCTGACAGAATGATGCCAACACTAAGCTGTAGTTAGAAATAAAGCTTTAATTAAAAAACAAAACAGAACAAAACAAAACAATTTTATGGTCAGCATAGCATAGAGTTTTAGAATTTTTATTATTAGAATCAGTGTAGCACAATTTTATAAGCTGAGTAGCACAGAATTTCATAGCATAACTTAGCTTATTATGGAATCACAGAATTATTAAGGTTGGAAAAGACCACTAAGATCAGCTAGTTCAACCACCAACCCATCACCACCATGCCCACTAACCATGTCCCTCAGTGCCACATCTACATGTTACTTGAAAAACTTATGGTTCCTAATCCTTTGGGCCCTCTGTAGATTGGGTTGAATCTTAATACGGGGATTGCAGTATCACTGTAACAATCACAGTCTAGAAGTGAAACATAAAACATCATGAGTCACTCACTCAGTCCTCAGATGAAGCAGATGATAATGGGGGTTTCCCTGACCACCCAGGGATCAGAAGTTTTCCTGTCTAAGTCCTGCTTAGAGTTTGCTGCTGCTTGCCTTTACAGACAGTTCTCTGTGTGCTGGTATGATTTCCTGGTCTGTGATGGGGTCATTACAACAACCCAGCTGTCTGAGTGCCTGAGGCAGGTAATGGGGAAAGAAGTAGGCCTGGCACCCAGAAACCTTGATGCCACCAGGGAGGAGAATCTATCTGGCATGCAGGACCTTCAGGGATAAGGGGACTTAAATCCACTTCTGTAGAATAATCCAGGTAGAAGCCACCTTATGAAACTTCTTCGAAGGTGTGCGTTCAAGAATGCAAGATTCATTAAACCATGAAACTGAGAGGGATTCTGACTCACTAACTTAGCATACCCTGAGCATCAGGGGCCAGAATCCACACCTCTCTCTCTCTCTCTCTCTTTCTATTCATGCTCTGATACCAGGAGGCAGCTAGATTTTTTCTCTGGGACACAGTTTGTGGGATCATGTCACAAGTCATGCAGCTTGCATAACTTGATGTAGGAATACTTAAAGTTTGAGAGTCCTGTCTGGGATGCACACGTAAGTGATGAGATGTGTTAATCTGAGGCTAAAAACCCTCTGAAGTGGTTCAGCACATTTGTTTGTGAATTGTGGTCTTGATGGAGGCACCTAAATTTAACCCCATTGTTCAGAAATGGTTTGTTTTGCACCTCACTCTGTGCTTCCAAATAACCAGCCTGAAATCAAGAGTACAAATAGTGTTTTTTGGGTAAGCAGAGATAAATCAAATGGAAGAAAAGAAGAAGAACTCAATTAAGCAATACTTGGCCTGCTTTTAGTGGTTTTGCTGTAAAAATTGTTAAAAAACCATCCAACCCGCAGCACATTGAAAACATTGCTTAGTGCATCAACTCTTTCCCATATGAATTACACCCTTAGTTTTTCACTGCAGTTCAATGCCAATCACCGACATGGAACAGAATCTTCTTACTCTTAAAAAATGTTTGTCAGTTGGAGTGTGTATCTAGGTCATTCCTCTTGGGTACAGCTCTGTATCTCATTGGATTAGAAACAACCTACCACTACACCAGAAAGAATTCAGTTGGCATTGTTATTCTGAATATCCTATATGCATTTCATTGTTTCCTAACTACTTAAAAAAATATTCTCGGAATACAGACTTGTCTGACCAACTAGCAGGTTTAACAGCTGACAACTGAATATTTACTATATGTCTTAAATGCATGATTTCAGAAAAGAAGTTTTGTCTTTTACCCTTTAGATTTATATTGTGGAAGATAGGTCTCATAATAACAAATTGCTCTTTATTTTTAATCCTGTATGTACTTGTATGTATGATCTCAAGATATTCAAGAATTTAACTGGAAGCAGCTAAAGAGTCAAATTAGGCTGCAAAAATAATAGCAATAAACCAGATTGTGCATAGAGCTTTCCATCCATAAATTGCAAATGCATTAAATATCATTAGAGCCATTTTGAAAGTGAAACAAAGATGAGATATGACTTTCCTAGGGCAACTAAACAAGTTATAGCATCCAGTTGATTTTGCTGACATCTTACACCATCTGTGATCTGCCTCTGTGTATGAGTATGCTAAGTCTTTAAACGCTCTCTATTCTGAACCTTAACATTTAAGTGGTTCTGTGAGCACAAATATCTGGAGATAAGTGTCAGCAGCAAGGGAAATGTGTGAGCATGAGAGAAAAAGGATATGGGAAATAAACAGAGACTACTCAGTGTTTTTGTTCGTAATGAGAGTTATAACATGGAGGAAAACAGGAACGAGGAATCTAAGCATACGTTTTCCAAACTGAAAAAATAGAGTAAAGGAGAAAAAGGCAGGAGAAAAGTATAAAAAACATAGGTTTCGTGTGGAAAAAGAAGAAAAAGAAAATGAGAAAAAAAGAAGAGCAACAAGGGGAGAAATGAAAGAACTTTCTCTGGGAGAAAAAGTAGGATTATCCTCATCAAGAAGAATCAAGCCATCCACAGATACAACGACCAAAGGAACACAATGGAAAATCTTTAGGTCAGATGCAGCTTTAGACTGTCAGCTGTGAGCCATTCATCTACAAGCTGGAAAGCCATGTGTTTTTCAACAGCATGAGACCTAGAGTGTTCAGCATCTCCTGGGTTCACTCACCTCTCTTTGTATCTCCACATCCAGCCCATGTGCTTGATGGGAATTGTCATTTGGGAGCAAAGACACTCACTGGGATTCCCAGCTTGAATACGGCTCAGCAGTTCGAAGGCACTGGAAACAGATTTCCCCACACTTGAAGGAAGCAGTGAATCATTCAGACGGAAACTTCTTTTCCATCAGATATTCACACGTTCTTTTGAAAAGACCGAAAACCAAGGGTCAGGCATTCTTTCAGCTGTTTAAGGAACTGGGAAATGATGACTCAACTTGTACTTTATTTTACGTTTCTGTGACTGAGAAAGTAGGTTGTATGAGGGTAAGCAGGCACACAGATCTAGGAACAAACCTATAAAACTTAGCAGAGGAATCAAAAAAATGTACAGAAGGTAAAAATCTGTGTCAAGCAGGCGGAAAGTCTCATTTGCAAGGAGTATGTTGGTGGATGAGCAGAATGAAATTAATTTATCTTGGCTGACTTGTCTTTTGAGTGATGAGCAGACAGGAAAAAAAAAGCTTTACCTGTGAATCATTGACAGAGGTTGACAGGTGCTCCAAACCACATTTCACTGACTAACATAACAGTGTATCGTCCACATTTCCATGAAACTCCAAAGGGCTGAATTGAAAAAAGTGAAAACTTTCCCATACTCACACATTCCCAACAGAAGGTTTGTCCAGACTTCTTTAGAAAATAAAGGAAGAAACCAAGCTGAGCTATGGCCAACAGCAAAACAGTATTTGGTGAGTAGAAGCACAACATTACTGCTAAATGACATTGCTCTTTGTGTGACTCTGGAACAGCATAAAATCGCTGATAGATGTTTCCATAGTGGTTTTGTGGAATTCGTCCAGCGCAATATTCTAGGAACATACATGTATTTCAGACAGTACAACACATGAAATACTCATTTTCTATTTACTTTTCCTTTTTTATATCTTTTTTCTTAAATATCAGGAAAAGTAAATGTCAAAATCTTCCATAGCTTGAGAGTAAGATTCTTCTAAATATTCAAAAGTTAGATCATTTGGCTCACCCCCATAAGCATATGTGCACATGCTGAGGGTCTAAAGTACGCAAAAGCCTCTGAGAAGGCTTTATTTTGCTTTTAATGAATCACTGGGAGTTTAGGAATCTAACATGAATGAATATGCTTCTGAAGCTGAGATTTCCTCAAAACACAGAATTTCATTGCTCACACTGAAGTCAATGGGAGTATTTCAAGTATAATATATATGGAAGATGTTAGAATATGAGCTAAAATTTATGTTGAAATTATCTGTCAAATACATTCATGAAATTGTGTCAAGCACAGAGAAATGATAATATAAATACCTGGAACAGCTCAAAATAAAGGCCATAAATAATTCACCCTTAACATCCAACATACTATTTTTGAGTATTTGGGGCAACATTTTACCATAAATACTAGAACATGAACTGAAGACTCTACAAGTTTAATACAAAAATAATTGTAAATAGAATTGTCCTTATTGCAATTTGGGCTGTTCTTCTATTTCTAAAAATGCCTGTCTGTGAGGAAGCTCAAAATGACAGTCTTGTCTGATTTTGGATTGTTCTGGAAGAATGGGTGCCAGGCATACTGCTTCTCCGTGGTAATCACCTTTCTTTCTGGATGAATCTGTTCTCAGCGGACAAGACAAGGAATCTGTGTTCATCTCCTAAGAGATGACCACAATGCCTTCCCTAGCCACTGACAGCATTGTTGAGGCAACTTCTGATGCCTGATTGCCTGTCCTATTAAGTCAGCAGAATACTTAGCAAGAAGGTTTCTACTTATTTCTCACATATACGTTGGCCTCTTGCTTCTAGGACTGAATGAAATAATCACATAACTCTTTAGTACAAAAAATGTTTATCAACGTCTTTAGTGGCAGGCAAGCTATCTTAAAACCACACGAGTATGAAACACAAGATGTTCTTATTCTTTTCACCACATCTTCAAGTGAGGTCTGAGGTCTGACCCAAAACTGTGATTTGAGTTAGGCTTAAAATAAAGTCTGAAATTTCCTGAAGTTGTTTGTGGCAGAGGCAGTGGTCCACTGGAAGCACGTATTCTTAGCTCAACAGATGGGTCGGTATGGAAGCGATCTGTAGTCTTCTGATGTTCGCTGCCAAAACTACAGATCATGAACATCTGCTATTGCCTACACTGTGAAATTCTCTGTTTGAAAAAGATGATGGAGTAGGGTTTGACTGTAATTTGCCTAACTAGGAAGACATTTTTATAAGTTGGTTGATGCTCCCCAACTATTCTTACCACAATAGCTATCTGCCAGATCACTTGGAAAAGGCACACAAATCTGTTAAGAACTGCTTACATCTTCAGTGCACTTAGTCTCAGCATTCATTGCTACCAGTTTTTATTTTTCAGTCAATGGCTTATTTAGTACAGCATTTTTTTCATGGAAACATTAACATTATGAATTACTCCTTTGCACATCATGGATAATTGTCCTTTACCAATGAGCTCTTCTTTCTTCAATTTGTTTCAGGATTCTTTCTTCAGTTTGTTTTGCTGTAATACTTATTATTATCGGGCAACTGCAAAACATCTCCACAGCCCATGAAATGACTTAGAACCCCTCAGCTATCCACCAGGTCATCTTTACATGTATTGTTCTTTTCTATCCTTTTCTTGCCATCGTTTCCACTCATAGCTTCTGCTAATTAGAATGCAGACTTTTAGGTGGAGAGATTGTTATTTTATATGTGACTGCACCTCACCCAGCACCACAAGGTCTTGAACTTCATGATGCTCTATAACACAACTGGAATTTTGGTAAGGTAAATTAGTGCTGTTGTCTCAGCATCCTCATTTGTGATAATTTGGAATGGAGAACAAAGATTCAAGGCAACAGCCTTAGGAATGAATAAGCACACAAATTATTTATTTTAATGAAATAAAAGTATGATAGAATTGCCCTTTTTTTTTTTTTTTTTTTAATTGGGTATGTATTTAAATTTATAGATACCTCCCCAGAGAGCGGGTTAAATGAATGTATATGGTCTGCCACTGAAGCCATTTTCTATATATGCCTTTCACTCATACCGAAGTTTGACTCAAAAAACCTTCAAATTCTTTAGCTGAAATGATATTTTCAGGATAGCGGACAGGTGAATTCTGTGGACATGTGTAAAATAAAATGTTTTCTTGAATAAATGCATTGGGTGGCATCTAATGTGTAGTTCTAGAACAAAAGAATGTAAATTTCAATTCAATTCAACCATTTCTGCAAAAGAATTCTTTGAGTCGTAGTAAAAAATATACACTAACTAGAAATTACACAAGGTATTTGCACCGACCTTCAAAGAAAGGGGGCTTTTCAGTCATAGTCAAAAAAAATGAATAAATTAGGTTTTCCAAATAACTAGTAAGAAGTACTTCATATTTGTGAAAGTAACTGGAGACCAATGCCAAGCTAAAATGTGTAGTAGAAATGGCATCTAAATTACAAATGATACAGCAGGCTTGAGTACAATAGAAAAAAGACATTCACTCATCTGAGTTCCACAAAATGTGCTCTTCAGCTTGTTTAGGGGCAATACGACTAATATCGTGAAGCTCACAGCCAACCAATTAATCACTTTTTTCCTTATGAATCATTTTTCATCCAACAAAATGAAATTGTTCTGCACATAATCAATTTACTTAACTCTTCATTAGTGTTGCTTGCCCAATTATTTATAATGAAGTAAGTAACAAGGCATTGAGGAATGTGTAAGTAATAAATTAAAGATATAAAGAATCTTAAATCATCTGAATGTTAATTTAAGGCATTGTTATTACTGGAATATGTAAACAATACATCCTTTGTTTTAGAAGGGAACAAGTATGGCCAATGAAGCAGCGTCCCAGTTTTATCTTTGACTCATGGACTGTATATCATTACTTAGAATGCTTTCCTTCTATAATTTTAATAATTTTTCATATTTCTGAACACATGACACTACCTATTAATACTTACTGTGTCATATCCTTTTGTATATTGTCTATTTCAATAGGCTCCTTCTGTAACAACAAATTCCCTCTGTTGGAATTTTAACTGGTGGGCATTGGTACCCATCAAATGAGCTAAACCAAAAAGGCTCCTTGCATCAATATTTCAATCCAACCACTTAGGAGTAAATCCTGATTACAAAGCTGAAAGGTAAACATGTAAGCATTTCAATCCTGTTTCTCCCACTTCCTATACATTTCCCTTTTTGACTGAGTGAAATCTTGGCTCTGCTCAGTTTCCTAGGAATTTTGCTAATGACCTAATGAATCCAAGAGAGATATTTTCATGACTGTGGATCACATCAAAAGTGTTGTAGGCACAATCAATAATCATTATTTTACACGAATTGTTGAGCATTAAAAAAAAATTTTCCTTTATTTTATTCTTTTAGTGTTTTACTGATATGAGTGCCTAAATATTGTGATTTACTGTGGAAGTACTAGTACTTAATCATTAAACTTCATATACAAAACCAGAACAAAGTTGGTTTTTACAGGAAGAGAACTAAAAACAAATATACTTTCAAGGTAGAAAGCATAGTTAACCAGGAAAATGGTGGCATCATGGTAGGGAGAAGGAAGACTTCACATAAACTATCAAATAAGCTATACCATAGAGTGACAAGCCCTCTTCTTAAAATGAAAGCTGAATAAAATGCAGTTATTTTAATAAACAAAGACATATTATATCTTTTGAACAAATTCAGGAAAGCATCTGGCTTCTTCGTAGAATTCTAAAGAGCCTTCAGAAACACTCTTAGAAGCAGAGGCTTTGCATCGTTTATTGTGATGTGATGCTTCCCAAAGTACCTTGGTGACTGACCTGCTATATTTCCCCCACTCTCTTAACTCTGTAGTCCCCCAAGGGTAACCATAAGGATGTTTCAGCAAGAGCAATAGGAAGAACTCCAGAATCGTTGTGGACTTTCTCTGTTCTTTATTAACCCTTCAACTCTTCACTTGAGCATATTGCTCTTTGAGCTGCACCCACCTACTCACAAGTTCCCTGTCAATGGTTTAAGGGCTGGTTCAGTGACGTTAGTAGACTACAATCATGTCTCCACTTTGCACTGCTGAGTAGTACAGTATAATCAATTGTTTAATTACAAACAAATGAATAAATAAATAAAATAATAAAAATCCCTATGCAGGAACGGAGTCCTTTCATTTATAACGTGCCTCTATCACAACAATATAAGCAGGACACAGACGTCAGACATGAGCCTATTATCAGTGGACAAGATGAATTTGAAAACCATCCCCACACATACATCTGTGAAAGCCCTATTACAGAACCATAACTTTGAAAATGTCAACCACAATGGTTACATCTGAGCAAAGATGAGAAGAGGACCAGGTGAATAACCTTGAGATTAGAGTCAAGGTCAGGAAAGCTAAAGAATATTTGTACCTCAGGTACAGTGTACCACACTTGATAGATATTTAATGTGAAGGGTTATTGGTGCAAAACTTCACTTGTTCTCCCTAGAGTCACCGAAACACTAAGAGGCTAAAAGCAATGTCTCATACAAACAAGAAATGTCTTTGTTGAGCAAACATACATCCTTTTTTAGCTGCAAATGAAACTTAGAGACTTTGAGGGTCAATGGGAAGAAGTTTGATACTCACTTGTTGATCTTCCTTAAAGAAATGCAGTTTATAACATACATTTATGCTTGAGACACTGTACAGATGTAACCTCTGACTGTTCAGAATAATAAAAAAAGAGATCCTGTACTTCTATTTAACTGTGTTGGTTTAAATATACCTATGAAGTATGCAAAATCCCTTTGTGAAGCTGGAAAAATTTAATAAAAGAGCATGCCTTTTATCTAATCTTGATATAATGTTTTATCTAATCTTTAATCTAATCTCACATCAAAATTCTTCAGGACAAGAAGTAGTCTTAAACTTCACATTTGCAACAATCTCTGATTCAGAGTCTCAACACAACTACAATGCAGATAAGAAAGAACTGCTGTTTTCTGATGCTGCAGATTTCAATTCTGTATTCCACCTTACAAATGCAAACAAATATAAACTTATCCTAAAAAAATTTGCTAACAAGAATATCTTCTTTACAACACAGCTCTTCCAGTTTTATTTCCTTGCTGATTTCTGATTATAGCACTTTGGCTGAGAACTTAACCTTATTCATACGAGGGTTTTGTTTGTTATGGTTATTTTTCGTTGTTTCCTATTTCAGAATAATGGTGGGAAGAAAACCTCTTGGCATTTCCTTTGTCTTCTAGGTTGCATAGAAACATTTGAAGATGATATTCTGTTTTCTACTAACATCTTGTATGCCTGTGTACATATCATCATTTGTGTGTGATTTCTTGCAAGATAATATGAACACATACTTCACAGTTTTTTGGTGGCTTTTTTTCTGTTGTTTCTTGATTTATTTGTGGCTTTATTTATTTATTTCTTTATTTTAGTGCAGTCTCAGTCTGTTTCTGCTGCAAAGATTAAGTCAATGAGGCTTATCAGTGTTTGTGCTGAATCTAAAATGGAATGGCTCAGAAATCAAGACAAAACTTTACAGTTGTTCACAGAGTTTCTGGAGAAGTGCAGTGAACCTGGAGTCTTACCATTGCAAGATTGCTTGTAAAATTTTTATTGGAAAATCTTTCCAACAGGACTCAAATTATAGTTACACCATCATGCTTTGCAAATATCTTACCCCCACCTGTAAAGACAAAACTTCTTCAGTCAAACTGGGCCAGAAACTCTAACCAGCCCTCTTAGTCAATGGCTGTAAACCTGCAATGCAAAGACCCTTGGAGAATTTAGGATTTTTTTTTTCTGAAAGGCTTATGAGAACTTAAAGTAATGCAGTTCATACTTTAAACTCAGCAGTCTCCAACATCATTTTCAGGAATTGATTATCAAGTCTGTCATTGTCTGGAGAGTATTCAAATATTAAGGAGAATGGTGGCAACATGAAGCCATGAGCAGCAACTAGAAGAATAAATCCGGTAATTACAGGAGACAGTTCTCTAAGGGTGTACTTCAGCCATAGGTATATTTGATACATATTTTAGAAGCAATTCAATGTCTGCTGCAGATATATTTTATAATTTTTTTCTAAAGTAATCCACAAACCAGCAAACAATCCAGCACTGCATATGGCTGCTGTTTTGACCTCTAATGTAGCTGGGAGTTGTTACAAGCACAGTCTCCATGAATAATGGAGAATAAATTTAGTCTTTGGATTCCTCAGCTGTATAGGAACAACAATATAGCTGTACAAATATTTACTGATCCCTTGAAATGAGTTAAGAACATAAAATCTGCACTGCCATCACAGCATGGAAAACACCTGCTATAGTAATTCAAATAACAAATGACAATATTCTTTATGATTAAATCTATACAAAGTTTGCATCTTCAAATGATGATTGCAAAATTACAGAAATATATTTTAGAAAACAATGTAAACATTAGGTGTTGCAGTAAAATATAGTGCTCCATGTCTTGGGCACCTCACATGTTCGTGCCTCACCATGAATTTCTCACCTCACCATTGGTTACAAAATAGTTGAGGATCTGTCTCCTTTATCCAACCGTCAGAATGATATATAGTGGAATTCTGTTTTAAGTTTTTATGATAATAATTAGGGAGGAGAAACGCTGGCCTCTCAAATAGGTGGCCAGTCTGTTGCTAGTTTCAGATGTCTCTGACATTCTTGGACATTCAAGCTACCTTTCACTTCAATGATACCTCCATGGGATCCTCCCACTCAACTAAGGTTTCTAGAGGAGAAGGTCCGGCACCCCTATTTCATTGTTTTAATGAAATCTGTATGTTTAGGGACAGCACGAAAGCTAGTGAATGCTTGCTCCTAACCTCTTTGCCGTCACTCAGTAGAAACCTGCCCTGTTCAAATTCGCCACCTTGCACAGCACTTACTGAAGAGCTGGGACGATGCCATACGCCTCCACAGTGTGAAGCAGAGGAATGCAATCTACAAGTAGATTTTGAAGAAGTGCAAGAGCAAAAGAAACTCACCAAGAATTGGCCTCTTGTAGTTACTGAAACCAGTCTCTGCCTAGCCTGGAGAACTATATCAAAAAATATCTGAGGAATATTTTGATTTAGATTCTTCCTGACACTGAAACGTAACTCAGTGTACGTAACAGTTCAAAATGGAAATCTGCTCTTGAGAAAAGTGCACCAGGTGAGTATGTAATCAGATCTGAGCAGGAATTAAAGTAACTAAGTCAGTTTGAAACTTTAATGCACTATTACCTCATCATTTCACCAATCTGATATTTTTGGAAGTTGAAAATAAAACCGTAGAAAATACCATCCTCTACTTCACACTCTTGTAATATTTTCTAGGTTATCTTTGACATTGACTTAATTTTCTGCACACGGGTATTTTTATGTTTTAAACTATATCTCTCAGTTCTGGAATTTCATATGTCCCTCTGAGGAGATATTTTCCAATAGGAGGTATTATCTTCATATTTATAGAGTCTTTACAGTCTCTGTTCAGTGTTCCCAGTGCCATGTATGTACCTCGAACCAATCACACTCTATTTTTGATTGTTTCTGCTGGAAGATAGCAGACATCTTGATATCCCTTACAACTGGCGGTCTGTATGTCACCAGATACCCTGCGTGTGGTGTGGTATTTAACTACATATACTCGGTCGTGACTGGGATAGGCTTACAGACCTATCAAATAACAACCAGACCATGTACTACAGCATTGAGATGCAGAGTCAGTTCTGCCTCACCCCAGCGTCACAGACCATTACATCACTGTGTTCATTTTGGCATCTCTCCCTGTCCTTAGAAGATTGCATGGGTTTGTATGTAGGAGAAAAGGAGAGAATGTACAGAAAACCTTGACAAATTTCCCCGCTATTTCTGGAATGCAGTACAGTGAAACTGTGATCTTCCCCACGCAGACACAGAGCTTGCTTTCTTGCTGGCAGGATGTACATGTTTCAGTTGAAACCCTGTGAAGAACAGTTGCTGAGAAAAGGCGCTAAGTAATACCTATCTTGTCTTTTATTGTTATATTTATCAGAGGTATAACAAAAAATTATTGCAAAACATAAAGTGTAATGAGATGGCTTGTGCAATATCAGTATGCAGGCTCCCTGTCAAAGTCTTATTCAGATGTTAGACTATCTTGACTAATCTTTCTTAATCCTATCATCACCTGCCATCTTGTCAAGATATGTCAGCCTTAAAAATGAAGAAATTTCTTAAGGAAATGATGCTTTGCAAGGAATATTGCTGAATTTGGATTTAGTAGAAAGGTAATGACTTATCTTTTGTTGAATAGCTGTCTTACACAACTTGTACTAGTTCCCAAATGCACTCTTTTTCTAAGAGCTGTTCTAAGAGAATAAAATAGATAAATAAATAAACAAAAAAAATCTTTTACCTGAAGTGTTTCATCTAAACGGTGCTTTACAAGGCTGGAGAGTTGGGCGGAGAGTAACCTCATGAAGTTCCACAAGGGCAAGTGCAGAGTCCTATACCTGGGGAGGAATTAGGTCCAAGTTAGGGCCTAACCTGTTGGAGAGGAGCTCTGCAGTGAAGGACCTGGGTGTTCTGGAGGACAACAGAGTGATCATAAGTCAGCAGTGTGCCCCTGTGGCCAAGAAGGCCAGTGGTATCCTGGCATTAAAAAGAGTGTGGCCAACAGATCAAGGGAGGTGATCCTCCCCCTCTACTCTGCCCTAGTGAGGCCATATCTGGAGTGCTGTGTCCAGTTCTGGGCTCCTCAGTTCAAGAAAGATGGGGAACTTCTGGAGAAAGCCCAGCAGACGGCCACAGAGATGATGAGGCACCTGGAGCATCTCCTGTATGAGGGGAGGCTGAGAGACCTGAGACTGTTTAGACTGCACAACAGCAGGCTGAGAGGGTTCCTATCAATGCTTAGAAATATCTACAGGGTGAGAGTCAAACAGATGGGGCCAGACTCTTTTCAGCAGTTCCCAGTGGCAGAAAAAGGGACA
Organism: Aquila spilogaster; assembly: GCA_024606505.1. Taxonomy (NCBI): domain Eukaryota; kingdom Metazoa; phylum Chordata; class Aves; order Accipitriformes; family Accipitridae; genus Aquila; species Aquila spilogaster. The sequence goes on from JANHGO010000072.1 coordinate 63,140,385, forward strand.
ATGGGCACAGACTGGATCACAGGAAGTTGCACTTGAATGCAAGGAAAACCTTTACTGTGAGGATGACAGGGTGTTGGAACAGGCTGCCCAGACAGTTTGTAGAATCTTCTTCTCTGAAGATAATCAAAACCTGCCCGGATGCTTTTGTGTGTAACCTACTGTAGGGAACCTTCTTTTGCAGGGTGGATGAATCTCCAGAGGTCCCTTCCAACCCCTACAATTCCATGAATCTGTGACTTAAGGAAAACAAAACAAAACTGAAAAACAACAACAACAAAAAACAAATAAGCTAAAAACAACAACAAATAGATCTGGGAGCTGACTGTAAATGAAACACAAGCTTGCATTTGAATGTGTACCCTCATAGTCTCATATTATATAAGACAAGTTGTAGCTAAACTTCATCTAAGATTGACTTACAGTACAAGGTTTGGAATACTGGAGTCATTGTTTATTAGCATTGCTGACTGTGATAGTAATCACATCACTTTAACCATAGTAGTTCTGAATTATAGTGGTTCTGAAAATAGGGACAATTTCAAATAATTGGTGTCTATTGCCATTTATAAAAACAGTAGTTCTGGAGAGCTGTGAGAAGATTGTTTTTATTCTGCTTTGAATAGCTGTTGCTGAGGAATTACTAATTTGAAAGTAAAGTTAAATAAACATTATACCAGAACAGATAGGGTCAAATTGAGGAACCAATCCCAGCAATTTCAGCAAGCCCTGTATCACAACCACACCAAAAAGGAAGGACTTTGCTTTTCTGTAGATGGAGTTTATGTCTCAAGGAATATAAAGAGCTTAAACACTTAATGCTCATTTTCCTCGAGAATCTCTAGTGTGTAGATGTTCAGAACTGTTAAATGCCCATGCGAACAATGTATCCACCCTCCTATTACCATAGAAAACTAGAGCAACCAGTGTTGAAGAGAGAAGACAACTTACACACTCATGATCCTTTCTCTGCTTATTATGGAACCACTTCAGTCTTTTAATCTATTCCCTTCATGTTTTTTTTTTACAAGAGAAATATTGTATGCAATATTTTGTCTGTGCTATATTATATTGGTCTCCATTATGTGTTTTATTCATTGAATGTTTAGTTCCATAAGACTAAAGAGATTTATGCCCAAGTAACTTTCTGAACCACTCTATACCTCTCTATTTCATTAGGTAGGTATGGAAGTATTTGGATCAAGAAGGCAGAAGATGGTATCAGGAATTGTTCTCAGCGAGCTTGAAAACATCAGAGAGGCAATTTAGAAATACTTACAATGCAAAGGGAGGTCAAGGGAGAGGAAAAGGTTTGTATACTACCTATGTGAAAAACTGGAAAAAAAAAACCACCACCAAACTTTTTTTCCCCTAAAGGTGTGACATCATTACCTAAATTTCCTTAATGGGAAATCCTTACCAGTTAAAGATGTTCACCAATTTGAATGCTTTACTTGACTGTTCGGTAACATTCACAAGGAAAACTTAACTATCTTGCCTACAATATGCCTTCATATGTATTCTTTGAACTGCTTTATGTCTGACAATTAATCATCAGCTCTAATTGTTATCAAGCGTAGTGCACTCAGTATGCCAGATTGATGGGAGCCATGGCAGGAAATTCAATTAGATATCAGATAATTTGTTCCAAGATAATTTGCTTTCTGTAACTTGTTGGACTCCTGGGGTATTTTGCTAAAGACCTTAAATGTTACAGACTTTTCCTGCACACATCACAAATCTGATTATCTATTTCTTTGCCCTTTGTACAGACACAACTCTTGCCAGCTGCAGGCACATGAAAATCATGAGTCAGCCGTAAGCCATCAAATTATGAGTTTGGATGGAGAAAAGAAGGTACAGTATTTTAAAAGAATAACTATGGAGTTTCTTATCTTGTTTCTGGTAGTATCTGATTTATAATGTTAAGCCAACAATTAGATAAAGCTGTCCTCTTTACTGTTCAGTGTCAGAATTATTTGGTTAAAGAATAAAGAGAAAGGTTATATAAGGCAGTAAAAGTGGCAAAGTAAGAATTCCGAAACACACAAGGGCTCATATGCTCCCACACAAAGCTGTCAGATGGGGTAAGACAGAATGAAAGATTTCTGTGGTAGTCCTGTTATTGTGTTCAGCCTAAACATTACCAAAAGGTACCTCCCTAATTATCCTGAGAAGGGTTGGAGTTGCAGCTAAACAAAGACGGGAATAAATAATAACAACAACAAAGCTAAACAGGCTGTAAGTTCCTGTAATTGAATTCATAAATCTGAATATTTTAGAATGAAGTTAGCATGAGGGCTAAAGCACCATCACCTAGGATGGCTGCTGGTACTGCACCCATTGCAAGCCTCTTGTCAGCAAGCAGTCTGGGGAGGAAATAAAAAAAAAGAAATGAGTGATGCTCCCAGGAGCACTTTAGGAACAACCCTTTCTGTCTGCCCTAGTTATCATTCAGCCTGCAGCATCACAGCACTAGCTGGCTAGAGAGAGCCATCTAATCATTGCACTGCAGCAAGCTGGGAAAACACCATCCCGGCTGCTGAAATAGAGGAAATGCTTCACAGACAGTGGGGAGCTGATAATTGCTGATGTCAGATAAGCTCACTATAGGGAAGGATTTCATCCCCTCCACTGCACCTCCCAGCAGTGGCACCCTGTACAGCAATGTGACAGTAGTCCCCAGCTGTGATCTGAGACACTGCAGCTTACAGCACTGTTACAAGCCTGAAGCTTGATCCTGCAGAGCACCAGGGAGACTCTCACACTTTGCCAGTCACAGCGTCGCGATTCATCACTCTGCACCCCATGGGAGATTGCTTGCAGTATTAAAGCTTGCATTGGGAAGGCTTGCCATTGTGTGAGCCCTTGTTGTGTGGAACATTTTGTAAACTGCCACATCCTGCTCTGTTTGCCTTTATTTTGGTTTTGCCTGCATTATTTTTATGAGATATAATTCATTGCATTGCTGTTGGATGTACATCTAGGGCTTAATTTTTTTGAAACAGTTATACTGCTCTTTGGCATCAGCCACCTGACACAAAGAAACACATTGTGTGGTGCCCACAAGTAACAACAACAACAATAATAATAACATCATTTTAGAATCAGAATGGTTTGAGTTGGAAAGGACCTTTAAGATCATCTAGTTCCAACCCTGTGCTATAGGCAGGGACACTTCCCTCTAGACCAGGTTGCTCGAAGCCTCATCCAGCCTGGCCTTGAATGCTTCCAGGGAGGGGACATCCACAACCTCACTGGACATCCTGTTCCAATGTCTCACCACCCTCACAGTAAAGAATTTCTTCCTAATACCTAGTCTCAGTCCACCCTTTTCCAGTTTAAAACCATTTCCCCTTGTTCTGTTGCTACATGACCTTATAAAAAGTCCCTCCTCAGCTTTCCTGTAGGCCCCCTTCAGGTACTGGAAGGCTTCTAAAAGGTCCCCCCAGAGCCTTCTCTTCCCCAGGCAGAAGAGCCCCAGCTCTCTCAGTCTGCCCTCATAGGAGAGGTGCTCCAGCCCTCTGATCATCTTCATGGCCCTCCTCTGGAACTGCTCCAACTTCTCCATGTCCTTCTTGTGTTGGGGGCCCCAGAACTGGATGCAGTAGTCCAGGTGGGGTCTCACAAGAGCAGCGTAGAGGGGTAGAATCACCTCCCTCGACTTGCTGGTCACACTTCTCTTGATGCAGCCCAATATATGGTTGGCCTTCTGGGCTTCTAGCACACATGGCTGGCTCATGTTGAATCTTTCATCAACCGACACTCCCAAATTCTTCACCTCAGAGCTGCTCTCAAGCCATTTTGAAGGTTCTATTAATAGGCAGTCATGTAGCTGCTTGTAGAAATGCATATAGCATTTTTGAATCTCTGTAGCTTGACAGTACACTGTCTTCTTGTGTTTGTCTAATTGCCTATGATTTTGGGTGATTATTCAACATGCCACTGAACCATCATCTCCATGAAATTACAAGGAGGTGAAAAGTAGTCCAGCTCCCAACACTGCTCCCAGCTTTGGCTATGATCCTTCAAGTATCAAGTAACAAACAGGGTACAAAGGTGCTTCTTATAACAGTGGTATTCTCGAAAAGGAGAGGCAGAAAATGCCAAAAACACTCAGTTATTACCATAATCAGCTCAACTGTGATATAGCTATAAGCTGCTCCATATTCAGACTCAAAATTCCCTTCAATTTGCTTATTAAAACTACACTGAACCTCTTGTGCAGGTCTAGTATCATCTACTGAATCGGTTGATATTGCACAAGACAGGATGGCAAACATTTTAGTTACTTCCCCTTAACACTACAATTTCTGACTTGGCTTGTGTCTATCTTAGGCTCACAGACATGTTAGATGGTTCTTGGTCCTCGAGCCAAATAAAAGGTACTATAGAGGCTTCTGCATAGGTGTACTCTGATGGAAGAGCTACCATCAGTTCACTGCAATAAATTCATTAGAATTAAGTTTTGCCTTACAGAAGTAATATGCCAAAAATGGTGTCAACATGAACTTTATCATGGATGACACTCAAGCTCATTTTGACACATGGGGAGAAGTCTTTAGGGAAATGTTTCTGCCTACAAATAATTTAGAAAGGAGAGAAGGTTGTACACTGAAAGGTAATTTTATTTGCTTTTATAAGTGAACTCTCAAAGGGCCTAGGTTTAGGAATGCTAGGCAATATTGAATTTTATCCAAAAATTAAAAGCAGATGGTGCATAGTCAGTCTTGCTCCATGGAACGTTTCTGTTTATAAATAAAAAGTTAGTTAGTTTATTTTTCTAACTAACTTTTCAAATTTTACATATAGGGATTCGCTTTTTGACTCTTGGTCTACAGCAAGCACAGCTATATCTCATCATTATCCTTATCCTGTCCCAAAACTTCCTTTCTTTGATACATGGAAAGTCAATGAAGAAAATAAGAGACCTCTGTGTCTTCATTCACAAAACTTACTGTGAGTTGTCTCTGCTAAGGAGGTGCTCAGAGCAAACAGTTCCCCAGAAAGAGAGGAGACTCCTAGAAGCATCGTTTCCTATTAAAAGCTCTGCCTAACGGGACTCGAAACACTTCCTATGTCTTGTATGGTTCCAGTTCCTCCAAGTACTCCTAGATTCTGCAATACAACATCGCTCCAAACCATGAGTTGTAAGTAAAAATCATAACATTGCTCCTCTTTTTTTCTAGTATTCACTTATTAGTTAGAACTATGAATCAGAACTGTGTGTCAAGTATAAGCCATAGTCAGCAATGACAGCTAAAGCAATGATTTGTTGTATGCAAAGATGAGTACGTGAAGAACTGCCAAGTCCCCAATCCTCTTGCCTGCTGCCTCCCTCCCTGAGCAGGCTCTCCAGACTGGAGTCCTTCTCCTCACTTGCCAAATGGTTCTCCAAACAGCCAGCCATCTAATTCAGAATCATAGAATCATTAAGGTTTGAAAAGACCACTAAGATCATCTCAACCACCTGTCCACTTATCACCAATATTGCCCATTAACCGCGTCCCTCAGTGCCACATCTCCACGGTTCTTGAACACTTCTGGGGACAGTGACCTGGCAGCCTGTTCCAATGCCTCACCACTCCTCTGGAGAAAGAATGTTTCCTAATATCCAACCTGAACAATTTGAGGTCATTGCCTCTCATTCTACCACTGTTACCTGGGAAAAGAGGCCGACCTCCAACTCACCACAGACTCCTTTGAGGAGTTGTAGAGGGTGATAAGGTCTCCCCTGAGCCTCTTCTTCTCCAAACTGAACAATTCCGGTTCTGAATTTAATCATACTTCACATTAAAAAGCATGAAGAAATACATCAATTGAGTTGTCTATCACAAATCCATATTCCACTTCAAAGGAATCCATGAAAGATAAGGAAACAGGAAAAAAGAAGATGAAATCTGTTTTCAATCAGACTTTCTCCATCAACTTGGAGTCCACATCTCTGCTGGAAAACAGCTGGGAGTGGTAGATCAGAAAGATTCCTAATGTGTTATGGCAAGAACTTGTTATCTTGGTTTTTGTTTTATCCTTTGTATTAGTATGCTTTATTAGATGACTTATGTTCCTCCATGAGCAGCATTCAGGCATGGTGTCCTTGTCTTTCCAGACTCATCAGTTAGAAAAAAAAATTCTTGTGTTAATGGAACCACTCAGCCTTAGCATAAATTACAGTAAGTATTAGAAATCAGCTAAACATTTCTACCAAATAGCCCCACAGCCCCATCTTATCGAGGAAACCTTTTGTTAAACATACAACAATTGTACTTATTCAAGAGGGATGAAGATATTCTTTTCTTTTTTATTTTTTTCCCATTTTTTTACTCTCTTTTTTTTTTGTCACAGTGCCCTCAGAGCCTCATTTAAAGCATCAGGCACATTAAATTATAAATTTTATTTAGAACCACAAAAACCTTACACTGAGCTATTCATCACAGAATAAAATGCAGTGTTTGAATTTATTTTTCTGACATTTATATGTACTACGTATCATTTGAAAACCACAAAGCTGTCAATCCATTATTTATGGAACCGAGACCAAAAATAGGTGCACCTGGTTTCTGACTAGTGGCTTGTACAGTCATTTCCTCTCTGAGTCTGTTTAAAACCTCTTTCTTATGAAAAAAAAATATGCTTATTATATTGTTTAATACAACACAATACAAAATTGCAATATTCTAATGTTTTGGAAAGTAATACTTTGTCCCTGAGTACTACCATCATTAGAACACTGTATTTCATGCCAAGTAGCAGTATTTCCTCTCAGATATCTGCCTTTCTAAGATCACAATGTTTAAATGATAATAACACAGTGACTACACCCTCTTTTCAATTAACCCTTTTTATGTATTTCTTTTCACAATCTAGATATTGCAGAGGATTTCTAAGTTTTCCTGTCTCTAAGAAGAGATGAGTGAATGGTTTGTAGCAGGCAACTCTTCAACACATTCCCACTTTTTCCTTTGTTGCAGATATATCTGTACATAAAGCATGTGGTTTCTTCCTGAGTATATTTACCATTAGCCAACAATTAGCCAACAAATGCTTCTGTAAATTACATCTGTCTCTGTATTTGCAGGGTGTTCTTTGTAAGACTGAGCTGTTCTGATGACAAATGGGCTATCAGACAAGGCTGGGTTCACCAACATCTCGTGACACAGTGCAGTGCATGCCTTGACAGCCTGAACCTCAGTTTATGTAGGGTACTTTCTGCTCCTGAGTAGATCAATGCATATCTGTTGTATCCCATTCAGGTACAAAGTGAGCTGGAAGGGCTCAATAAGAAGAGAAAGGATTCCAGTTAGGACTTAACCGTTTTGAGAAAGCACTGTTAAAGACTTTCTCAACATCTGATCTGAAATGTGACATCCGACCCTTACAGAAGTAGGATCATGAAGGGGTATGCTCTGTGCAGGTACAGCCTTACAATCAGACAAGAGCAGGAAGTGATCTACTGCCTGGCTGCATCACGGTTCTCTCTGCCCTCTCTTCCTACCTGGAGCACACTGGGATATTTATTATCTTGTATAAGAGCCTCTCTAAACCTCAGTCATCCTTACAACCTGTTATGAGATCAGCATATAATAGCTATCAATCTATCTATTGAGAGTTATAATGCTTTTTCAATTACATTATACCTTTTTAAATTGAAAGCTCAAATCTCCACAAATGTATCCAGCATGAAAATGAACTATGATTATTCACAGTGACGTAGAAGGCAAAACAGTAAACAACACTTCTTTTTCCTAATAGTTTCTAACATTCTGTCTGATTTTTTTTTAACAGTATTGAGCCAATGTGTTTACAGAACACTCTCCAGTGACTCCAGGCTCTCTGTCTTACGTGGTAATGTAATACTGATTTAGATCTTGTCACTGTAGGCGTATAGCTAGGATGGATTTTCCTGCAGGCTTTACTTTGCATTTGTAGATACTAAATACAGACTTCCTGTCATGTTGTCATCTGTATATTAAAACATACGTATTAGTATACTTATATGTATTTTATACATGCACACACATGTTTTAATAGTATAACGTATTATTGTATATTAGTGTATTTGTGTTAGTGTATTTGACAGCACAGACCTCACCACAAATGCCTACAGACTTGCATCATTACTCTCCTTCCTTGTGAAATCTCACCATTTACTGCTACTCTTCATTTCCCAACTTTTAAACAGTTTTTAGTACACAAAGACTTTCTCTGCTATCCTACCTCAACTTAATTTCTCTAAGGGCTTTTATCAAAGGCCCTTGACAGAAAGCTTTTTGGCAGTGTATCAACTGGATCGCTTTTCTGTATATTTAATGATGAGCAAAGAACTTTAATAGACTTGTAAGGTTGTGTACATTAGCCCTAGTTGGCTTCTGATAGTTCACACATTACCAAATGAACACAGAATGTTTTGAACTTTCTGAACTCCCCCTTAAATAATTCTTAAAACTTGTATTCTTAGTTTTACTCTCTTCTAGTACCATAACTGATTTAATCAATAGGCTCCATAGCATAGCTGAAAACTTTCAGTTTCATATTTCTGTTCCCTGAGGGCTCCCAGGTAAATAGCACCCAGTTGTGGTGATTTATCTGCATTCACTCAATCTTTGTCTTCTGAATCTTATTCTTCTGACAACTTTCTTTGAGGCAGTTCTGATCCACATAACACAAAACCCTCTGATTTCAGTATCTTCTTGGTAGTGTTGCTCACTGGAAAGGATTTGTTTAACATTTCTGCATTTTTGCCCTATGAGAACTGTCATTAAGCCATGATCATCCATTGGCCTCCAACTCTTTCTGGCAGGCTTCCTAACATGTTTGATAAATAAGAGTATTTTTTATTTCTATACGTTTAGAATATTGTTCCCCAAAGTCTTTTTTCCTTATTGGTCCTGCCTCATTAATTTTACGTTTAACTTGTTTACGCTCTTTTTCTGTTTGAATATGAAAGTTCACTTTTATTCTTAACTCCTAGAAAAATCACTTACTCTGGTGTTTAAGGATTGATTTGGGATACTTTTCAAAATTTCCTATTTCAATAGGTGAAATGCATTTACTCTGAGGTTCAGTATAGTATATTTATGTGATCTCCATGTAAGATTTTGGGTGTTTCTTTTCATCTCTTAAAAATAGGTACTTGATTTTTAAGTAGTTCTACATTATATGAGGAAAGGTCTAAATTTGAGTGTATCGTGATAATTACAGTATAATAGCTACTTGGTAGTAACATTGTAATCTTGGTCTTAGATTAGGTTAATTCAAGACTTACTTCTCCTGAAGTGTTCCAGTAACTGCTTTAAGAAGCAATCCTTTCTAGGGTCTAAAAACCTCTACGTCACATCATGACATTCACCTTTCCTTTTCTGAATGTACATACAATTCTGGCCTTTTCCGTCAATGTGACCTCTGCAACCTCCATGAGAATGTCACTGTCACCAAGCTGGGCATATTTGAATTGATAGATACTTCGTGTTTATTCTCAATAGATTTATTTACTTTATTTAATTCTAAGTCAGTGTCACGGGTTTATCTAGATCGATCTATGTGACAGGGGGCAGTAGGCCCGTAGGGCCCCTGGCCCAAAATGGGAAGGGGAAAAGGGAATGGGGAACAGAGCAGTGGCACAGATCTAAGGAGGAAATCTTATTTTACTAAATATGATATCGGAATACAAGACAACGCAATAGAATACAATATAATTGGAACAGGGGCTAATAAATCAAATAAAATGAGAGAGAAAGTGTCCGAAACCGAAAGG
>JANHGO010000072.1:63150235-63176965 GCA_024606505.1 Aquila spilogaster
TATTTTAAGGTTGATTAATTGAGTATGCACCATGCTGAACACCACTTCCAGAGGCAAGGGGTGCACTGTGTTACCAAATGATTATTTAATGACTCATAATCCCTGTGCATGAGATGTCACTCCTGAGGAATTAGTTTTAAATGGGGTAGTGGTGTCTACTCAAGATGTGGAGCTAGATGTCAAATCATTGTAATAGCTACATTTTCGCATCAGCCAACATCAAATTTCAGCAGTTTGTAGCTGGAATCACTCAGGCATATACCCACCACTGGACTGATTCATGATTGCAGAGTAAGGAAAATTATTTAAAAAAAGGTTTTGGTGCCAAGTATTGTACTTAGATAAATTAAACTTTGAACCAAAATATTTGCATTCCTGCTTTTGGATATCCAGTTCAATTTAGCACTTGCCAATTTAGTTGGCTAGCTGCCCTCCTGTAATTGTCATCCAGTCGCTACCTACATGTAAAACATATGCAGTATCTCATGGCAGAATATTATTCACAGATTACCAAAAACGTGAAAAAATGGAAGAGATCCAGAGGCAGCAAATTTTGTGTGTCACATTTGCAGGATTCATCATTTCATTTGCCTTTGACAACATATTTTACAGACTACTCAATGCAAACTTCTTTTAAAAAAAAATAAATAAATTGCACAACAATGAACAGAAGTGTTTCTTCTAAGAAAAGCAGCCATTGAAATGCTTTGTTTGTATTTACTAAATAAGAATTGTGGGGCATTAATAGTGGGTTCATATGGTCTTTATAAAATATATTTCATTGTCCTGATTTAGAAAAGTACTTGAGAATATATGAATGGTTGTACTAGGTCAGATCAAAAGTCCAGCTAGACCCAGCGACATCTTTCTGACAGATGTTGACAAAGTTCCCAATAAATGTGTTCAACTGAACTTAACCATGGGGTTAAAATAAACACTGCTAAACAGAGAGGGAGTGAGCTACTGAACTAGAGCCTACTTCTGAGATTATAAATAGGCTGCCTATCATTATACTGCCATGGAAACCAAAATAATCATAGATTAATTAGCTAGAAATTTCAGTATCTGCCTTGGATAGTTTTAGTAATCTTGATCTAAAGTGGCAGTCAATGGGCAAGGGAAAAAGCCACCACTTCTGAGGAAAGAATTTTGAACATGTTGAATTAACAAATTAAGTAATATTCAGCATTTATTTAAAACTGACAGATAATGCATATAGAATGACACAAAGTGTTTGGCAAACATCTGGAAGAATAAAATGTATTATCTGTAGCCATTGATAGCTCCTTTTTTATTTCTAGTGCATAGAAATACTGATTTGTATGTGCTAATGCATTAAGGCAATGAAATCTAAATCTTTGGGACACCATGAGCCTCACAAAGCCTCCAAGATCAGTACAGGATTAAAGCCTTGTGATAACATTATTTTACCTAATTTTAACAACCCAAAATTAGGCATCTGTTTGGTTTTTAGTGGAAAGATACAGGCGCTTACAGAGGGCGAGTCCAGTGTTTAAGGCAGGTGATGTATATCGTCCATTGGAGCCATTTTTCAGGTTTGCTTCCACTGGCTGTAGGGGAAATCTACACTAAGCATCTGCCTTTTAAACAGCTGAGGTTAACTAAAATGAACACCACCTCAATGTCTGATCAATGGAAGAAGTAAAACCAACAGATTTTTTTTTTCCCCTTTTTAACCATGGATTAAAGTTTACCTCTTCCACCTCTAATCTGAAGAAACACAGTGCTTATCATTTCCAGAGAACAAACCACCTGTAGTAGTTACAATTAATTTCTTTAAGATAGCATGGATAAAATATTGCCAAAGATTATCTGACAAACAGAACAGATAAACTTATAAAGAGCTGAAGGAAATGTTTCTGCAGAGAAGAAAACATTTTGGGCTAAACTAAGATGCTCTGAGTTAGTCAAAGTTGTGGGGAAAAAACCCACAAAAGGCCAACAGTTAATCCTTTCCTGTTATCGACATTTAAAGAACAAACAGTATTTTACACTGGTCAGTAAATGTATTTAAATCTTCTGATGACAATGTGTATATTTACCTGTTGAATAGCAGTGTCTTCTGACCATTCATGTTCAGCCAAATGTGGTCTGGAAGATTCTTCAAAAATATATATAGGTGTCTGCTAATTTCATCCCACAGTTTCTTTAAGTAACATATTATACATGCTCCTTTCACGTGGATCACTGCCATGGCATGTGATTTTCACTGTCTCTTTTTTAACCAGATTTATCATTTGTACGATAAATATTAATGGTTGTGTTATTGCATTATCATTCATAAAGGTAGACAGAGGACTCCCCAAAGCCACAAACAATCTAAAGGGGAGCGTCATGGACACTGATAAGCTCTGCCTTATTTCTAATGGTGTATGCGGGGATTAAAAGGAGTGGCTAGCAGGGCTTTCATTCTAGAATTTGGGTCAAACAAGCACCTAAAGAAGCAGCACGATCTCTAAAGATGCTGAGCTGCCTTCATTCCTGCCAACTTCACTGATCACTGAAGAAATTGTTTTGAACAGAACTAACAGGGCACGAGACCACAGGCACACGCTGTCGTACGTTTAGATGGCTGGAGGAGATCGGACAGCTCTTTCCATTTGTTATCTTTTACAGCTGCTAATTAGACAGGCCATTCTGGATAAATGTGTGATGTGTTCATCACTCAGTAGCTAATGAACTACGTGGGATGTAGATTTTAAGAGTTTTGTAAGAAACTGCTTTAAAGCTATATTCTCAGTTGTTCAGATTAAAGAACTGAATATAAAAGAGGTATTTAGGCAGGATGATGTGCGTGTCTTCACTCTTTCTTTCAGGACATCAAATTCAGGAGGAGTGTATCCTGAAAGAACAAATTAGACACCTAAGCATGTTACAAGGGGAGTGGGGAAAAATACCTAAAAATTAAAATCAAACCAAGATTCAGACAAAAATCCAAACATATGGAGTTCTATGAAAATCTGTCTGTCTCATTGTTGAGGATACATGTTTGCAGCCTTATGATGTGCTTCTGTGAGACTCAGACACTGAGCTGAAAATAATCATGTGAGCTGAGGTGCTTTAGATGTCCATTTCAGGAGACTTCCAAAAAGGGATGGCGACTCCCTTCCTAGTGGGTAGTGACCTACTGGTTGAGCCACTCACCTGGTATACGTGAAACATAGGTCTAATTAGTCTCCAGTTTAAGGGCATTCAGATCCACAGCTCCTGTAGGATAAATCCAGACAGAAACCACCTTTAAAAATTTCTCTGAAGGTGTGCATTCAAGAATGCAACATTCATTAAACCAGGAGACCAAGAGGGAGTCTAGCTCTTTAGCTGAGTGTACCCTGAGCAGCAGGGACCAGAATCCGCACCTCCCACTCCCTGCGTGTTCATGCTCTGACATCAGCTGGCAGCTAGACTTCATCCCTGGGACAGGACTTTTGAGGGGTCTGTGCCATTGTCATAACCTTGAATTATTTGGTGGGGGATCACATCACAGGTTAGGCTGCTCAGAGGGCTTAGGGGATACTTGCAGTTTGCAAGTTCCACCTGGGACCTACACGTAAGTCAGCAGGTGAGGTGCATGTGCAGAAGCAGAACTACAGGTTCTTCTGAGGCTAAAAGCTCTCTGAAGCCTAAGTGGTTTAGCCCATTTGTTTGTGAATTATGGCCTTGATGTAGGCACCTAAATTCCACCTCAGTTGTTCAGAAGTGCTTTTTTTGGACCTCACCCTATGTTCCCAAATAGCCAGCCAGGAATCAAGAGTACAAATGGTGCTGTTCGGGAAAGCAGGGATAAATCAAATGAAAGAAAAGCAGAAGGACTCCATTAAGCAATATCTAGCCTGCTTTTAGTGGTTTTGCTGTACAAATTTGTTAAAGGAAAATACCCAATCCTCAGTACATTGAAACCATTGCTTAGTGCAACTCTTTGCTCTGTGAATTACACCCTCAGTTCTTCAGTGCAGTTCAATGCCCATCACTGACATGGAACAGGATCTCCTTTCTTTAAAAAACGTTTGTCAGTTGGAGTCTGTATCTAGGTCATTCCTCTCGGGTACAGCGCTCTATCTCATCAGATTAGATAGAGAAACAACCTACCACTATATGAGAAAGAATCCAGTTGCTGTTATTATTCCAAATATCTCGGATGTGTTCCATTGTTTCCTAACTACTTATAAAAAACATTCTTAGAATAAAAACTTGGCTGACCAAAGAGCAGGTTTCATAGCCGACCTCTGAATATTAAATATGTGCCTTAAAAACAAAGTCCTAGAAAGGTAGTCCTCCCTTTAACCCTTTAGATTTGTATTGTGAGAGATAGGCCTCAAAACAACAAATTGCTATTTATTCACATTTGTATCTACTTTAGGATCTTGAGATACTCATTAATTTACCTGGAAGAAGCTAAAGGGTTAAATTAGGCTGCATAAATAATAATGATAATAACAACAATAACAAAAACAACAACAATAACAATAATACCAGATTGTGCATAGAGTTTTCCATCCATAAATCACAAAGGCATTACATATCATTAGAGCCATTTCAGAGATGAAACACAGAAGAGAGATGACTTGCCTGAGGTGACCAAACAAGTTATAGCATTCAGTCACTTTTGCTGACATCTTACACCAGCATCTGCAATCTGGCTTTGCACGGCAGCATGCAAGGTCGCTAAATGCTCTCTGTTCTGGACCTGAACATGAAGCTGATTCCGTGGGCATGATATCCTGGAAGGAAGCAATAGTTACCTAGGGAAATGTATGCGTGTGAGAGAAAAGGGAGACAGAAAATAAACAGTGATTTTTTTTGTGCCCTCAGAAAGGGGCACTATGACATGGAGGAAGAGAAGAGCAAACAAATCAGAATCTAAGCATACATTTTTCCAGAATGAAAAAATAGGAAAAAGAAGAAAAAAGCTAGAAAAGAGTATAAACCCCACAGGTTTTAGAAGGAAGAAGTGGAAAAAGAATGTGAGAGAAAAGAAGAAGAGCAACAAGGAGAGAAATGACAGAAGTTTCTTCGTGAGAAAAAGCAGGACCATTCACGTTGGGAGGAGTCGAGCCATCCGCAGGCACAAAGACGAAAGGAACCTGATGGAGAATCTTTGTCAACTGGGAGCCACCCACCTACAAGCTGCTCTGACACACCGACAAGCCACATCTTGTTCAACAGCACGGGTCCCAGGGTGTTCAGCAGCACCTGGGTTCACCCAGCCGTGTGCTGACTGGTTGTCACTGGGGAGCAGTGGGATTGCCAGTCCAAAGATGGCTGCCACGACTTCCCAGCAGGTAGGTGGGTTGGAAGGAAGCAGTAAGTCAGCTAGAAGGCAGCCTCTTTTCCTTGAAATATCCACACACTCTTTTGAAAATAAAAGACCAAAAACCAAGGGTCAGGCATGTTTTCAGCTGTTTAAGGCCCTGGGGAAATGATGGCTTAACTTGTATTTTATTTGCCATTTCTAGAGCTGAGAAAGTAAGTGGCATGTGGCACACAGATCTGGGAATATGCCTATAAAACTTAGCAAAGGAATCAAAAAATACAGACAAGGTTAAAATGTGTCTCGAGCAAGAGGAAACAATAATTTCCAAGGAGGATGCTTGTGGATGAGTGGAATGGAATTGATATACCTTGGCTGACTTGTCTTTTGAGTGACAAACAGATAAAAAGTTTCACCTGTGAATCACTGGCAGAGGTCAGCAACTGCCCAAACCCACATTATACTAATTAAGATACTGGTATGCTGTATAAATTTCCATGTAACTCCAAAATGGTTGAATTTAAAAATACAAAAACTTTCCCATACTCACGCATTCCCAAGAGAAAGTTTTTCCAGGCTTCTTCAGAAAAATAAATAAACCAAGCTGAGCTATAGTTGACAGTAAAATAGTATTTGGTGAATACCAGGCATGACATTTCTGCTCAGTGACAGTGCTCTTTGTGTGGCTCCAAGAGGCTAGAAGAGCATAAAGTCACTGACAGAAATTTCCACAGTGGTTTTGTCAAATGCTTTCAGCACAAAATTCTAGGCACATACATGCATTTTACACAGCATGACACATCTAATACTCCTTTTCTGTTTCTATTTACTTTTCTCTCTTTATATTTTTTTCTTAAATAACATGAAAATGAAATGTCAAAATTTTCCATAGTTCAAGAATAAAATTGTTCTAAATATTCAAAAGTTAGAGCATTTGGCTCACCCCCATAAGCATATGTGCACGTTATGAGTCTAAAAAACTCAAAAACCTCTGAGAAGGTTTGATTTTACATTTAATGAGTCATTGGGAGTTTAAGATTTTAATCCACATGAATGTGATTCTCAAGATGAGATTTCCTCAAAACACAGAATTTCATTGCTCCCATAGAAGTCGATGGGAGTTTTACCAGTATAATATATATGTAGATGTTAGAACATGGGATAAAATCTATGTTTGGAGGTATCTGCCAGATACTTTCATGAAACAGTGTCAAGCACAAGGTAAGGATAGTCTAAGTACTTCTTGGAACAGATCTAAAGAAAGGCCATAAATTATTCATCCTTAACATCCTACATACTGTTTTTGAGTACTTGAGACAGTATTCCACCATAAACGTATACTAGGCCATGAACTGAAGACTTTGCAAGTCTAACATAAAAAATGAAAATAGAATTGTCTTTATTGCAATTTGAGCTATTCTTCTATTTATAATAATTGCTGTCTGTGAGAAAGCTCAAAATGACAGTCTTGTCTGATTTTGGATCAGTCTGGAAGAATCTTTTCTTCATGGTAATCCCCTTCCTTCCAGGTTGGATCTGTTCCAGAAAGCTCTCCATGGACAAGCCAGGGAGCCCATGTTCATCCCATAAGTGAGGATTCAGACTCCTTCCCTCGGCATTGCCAGCATTCTTAAGGCAACTTCTGCTGCCTCATTGTCAGTCCTAGTCATTTAGTAGATTACTTAGCACAAAGGTCCCTATTTCACACATTTCTCATATAGCTATTGGCCTCTTCTTGCTTCCAGTACTGGACACAAGACTCACATCATCCTTTAAGACAAAAAATACTTACTGATGGGTACAGTCTTTGGTGGCAGGCAAGCAATCTTAAATCACACAAGAAACTTAAGCACAGGATCTTTTTCTTCTTTTCAGTCTTCCAGGGAGGTCTTATTCACTCTCTGATATGAGTTTGACATTTCCTGAAGTCACTTATGGCAGAGGCAGTGCACCACTGGAAGCACAAACTCTTATCTCAACAGATGGATTGGTGTGGAAGTGATCTGTAGTCTTGTGATGTTGACTGTCAAATCTACAGATCAAGAACATCTGTTATTGCTTGCACTGTGAAGTCTTCAGCTTGAAAGAATAGAAGATACTGGAGCAGGATTTGTCTACAATTTACTAACCTAGGAAGACATTTTTCCATATTGTCTGATGCTTCCCAATTACCTTACCATGGGCAGTAACTATTTTCTTACGGGTCTCTCCTGTCAGGTCACATGGAATTTCTCAAGATTTGACACACAAATCTGCTAAGGGCTGCTTACATCCTGTGTGTACTTAGTCTGAGCATTCATTGCTGTCTGTCACTATTTTTCAACCTATAGCTTATCTAGTGCAATCATTTTTCAAGGAAACATTAGCATAATAAAATATTCCTTTGCACATTGTGGATAATAGTCCTCTACCTATTAGCTCTTCTTTCTTCAATTTGTTCCAGGATTGTTTCTTCAGGTTGTTTTGCTGTAATACTTATTAGTATCAATCAAACAGCAGTCAACTACAAAACCTCCCACAGCCCGTGAAATGATTTAGAACCACTCAGTTGCTCACCACAGCATCCTTTACATGTGTTGTTCTTTCATCCTTTTCTTGTCATCCTCACCACTCATAGCTTCTGCTAATTAGAATGCAAGACTGTTATTTTTTATGTGCCTGTATCTCATCCAGCATCACAAGGTCTCAAACTTCACGGTGCTTTGCAACACAAGTGGAATGTTGATAAGGAAAGTCACTGTTGTTGTCTCAGCACCCTTGTTTTGTATAGAGAAAGACCGATGCACAGCAAAGATGCAAGGCAACAGCCCTAGGAATGAATAAGGACAGACAAATTATTTCTTTTCATGAAAGTATGCAACATAAATATGATAGAACTGCCTTTTTGTGTGTGTGTGTGTGCATATATGTAACTTTTTAGGTGTCCTCCTAATGAAATAGTTCAATGAATGTGTATGCTTTGCCACTGAAGTCGTTTTCTATATGTGCCTTGCACTCTTCCCAAAGTCTGACTCAGAAAGTTTTCATATTCTTTTTCAGTTGAAATGGTCTTCTCAGGATAGTGTACAGATGGATTTGGCGGACTTGCATGAGTGTAAAATAGCATGAACTGTTTTCTTGAACGGATACATTGGATGGCACCTAAACTGTAGTTCTAGAACAACCAATGCAAACTTAAATAAATACTACTTCCCCCCAGCCCCCTAAAATGTCTGCAGAAGAATACTTCAATGCTTCGTAAGAAAGCTACACTGACTGGAATTACACAAGATATTTGCACCAGCCTCCAAAGAAAGAAAAAATGCTTTTCATTCACTTATTTAAGAAAAAAACTCAAGTAAAATTAAAGTTTCCAAATAACCTCACATTCATGCAGATCACTGGAAACCAATCCCATGCCAAAAAAGGGGGACAAATAGCATCTAAATCCCAGATGATATTGCAGGCTCAGATGCAGAAGTAGAAGAACTCATCTTTTTTCCACAAAGGGTGCTCTTCAACTGTTTTAGGGGCAATATAACTAGGACCATAAAGCTCACGGCCAACCAGTTCATCACTATTTTGCTTGTGAATCATTTTTCATCCAACAAAATGAAACCTTTCTACACATAATCAATTTACTTAACTCTTCATTAGTATTGCTTGTCTACTTGTTTATAATGAAGTAAGTAACAAGGCATTGAGGAACGTGTAAGTAATAAAATAAAGATGTTTGTGCAAATCAAACTTTGCACATTCCTGACCATCTGACATTATACTACCTGTTACTACTTACTGTGAAATATCCAGTTGTAGATGATCTATTTGAATAGGCTTCTTTTGTAACAACAAATTCCCTGTCTCAGAATTTTAGTTGTTGAGCATCAATGCCCATTAAAGGAGATAAAGAAAAAGTGGTCCTTTCATTGATATTCCAATCCAACCACTCATAAATAAATCCTTGCATTTGATTACAAACTTAAGGAAAATATGTATGTATTTTAATCTTGTTTCTCCCACTTCCGCTACATTTCCTTTTTTGATTGTTTGGGGTGAGTGATAAGTGAAATCTTGGATCCTGTCAATTAACTCTTTGTTATCCAAGATCAAGACAGTATCTTTCCATGAATGTGGATAACGTCAAAAGTGTGTTCATACAAAATGAACAAATATTATTTTATACAGGTTTTTTTAATGTATGAAAACAATTGTTTTTTCATTTATTTTATTCTTGTAGTATTTAATGGATATGAATGCCTAGGTGTTGTTATTATAGCTAATAATAATCTGCATTTGCTGTGGTAGTACTAGCACTTCTTTCTCAGACCCTGTAGACAAAAATAGAATAAAGTCAGTTTTTACATGCAGAGAATTGAAAACCAGTACTCTTTCAAGATAGAAAGAGAGATAATGAGAAAAGGGATGGCGTCACGGCAGGGAGAAGGGAGGAAGGCTTCATTCACATAAGCTATCATATGAACAGAACAGAATAAAACTGTGGAGGCAAGATCTCTTAAAATGGAAGCTGACTAGAATGTAGCTATCTTAAGAAATGAAGATATACCCTGGTAGCTTTTGTAGAGATACAGGAAAGCATCTGGCTTCTTCCTAGAACTGCAGAAGGCCTTCAGAAACTCCTTCAGACATATGGGCTTTGCATATGCTGTCCCAGTGTAATGCCTCCCAAAGTACCTTGGTGACTGACCTCTTTTATTTCCCCTGCTGTCTAACCCCTGAAGTCTCCCAAGGGGAACCATAAGCATGTCCAAGAGCAACAGAAGGAACTTCAGAATCATCATGGATTTTCTTGGTCCTCTAGCAACCTACTCTGCACTTGAGCTTACTGCTCTTTGAGCAGCCCCTGTTACCGTCATGTTCACCAAGTATGTGGGGGGGGGGTCACAGTTGTGCCTCCACTTTGCACTGCTAAGTAGCACAGCATGCCTCTTGGAAAAAACCCACGCAGGAATACAGCCTTTCATTTGTAGCATGGCTCCATCACACATTCACCAAACCTGAGCCAATTATCAGAGGACAACATAAGGTCAAGCACCCTACCCACACACACCTCCGTGAAAGCCCTATTACAGAACCATAATTTTGGAAATGTCAACCATAACAGCTACATCTGGGCAAAGATGAGCAGAGGGCCAACTGAAGGACCTTGAGATTCGAGTCAAGGACGGAAAAGCTAATGAATATTTGCAGCAGGAACAAACACCTCAGGTACAGAGAACCGCTCTTGATAGATATTTAATGTGAAGGGTTACTGACGCAGAACATCACTTTGCCTCCCTAGTCACCTAAAGATTAAGAGGCTAAAAGCAATGCCTCATGCAAACAAGAACTGTCTTTGTCAAGGAAGCAGACATCCTTTCTCAGCTAGATGAAAGTCCGTGGATTTTGTGGTCAATGGGAAGCAGTGCAATACTGACTTGCTGATGTACTTTTAAGAAATGCAGTTTATGTAATACACACTTATACCTGAGACACTGTACGGGTGTAACCCCTGGGTTGTACTGAGAAAGCAAAGAGATCCTGTACCTTCTCTTTAGCTGTGTTGGTCTTAAGATACCTATGAAGTATTCAAATCTTCTCCTGAAGCTGGAAACATTCACTAAAAGACCATGTCTTTCATCTAATCTTAAGACAATTTCTAAGCTGCCAAAATTCTTCAGGACAGGAAGTAGCCTTAAATTTCAGGTTTGCAACAACCTCTGACTCAGACTCTTAGCTACCATATGGGTAAGAAAGCATTGTAGTTTTCTGGTACTGCAGAGTTCTGTTCTATATTCTACCCTAAAAACACATACAAGTATGATCTTACCCTGAAAATTCTGCTAACAAACACATCTCCTTTACAACACAGCTCTTCCAGATAGATTTTCTTTCCTTTCTAATTTCTGAATAGCACTTCTTTGACAGTAACCTTAGCCTTATTCAATACAGGGGTTTTGTTTGTTTGGTTGGTTTTCATTATTTTCTTTTCCAGAATAGTGGTAGGAAAAAAACTCTTGGCATTTAAGACCTGTTTCCTTTGCACACAAACATTTGAAAACAATATTCTGGCAGCAGTAATTTTTTTTTTTTTACTAGTGTCGTGGTACTTATGTATATCTCATCATTCTGTGTGTGATTTGTTGCAGGATAACATTCTCATGAAGTTCAGTTAGGGGGGTTTTTTTTGGTGCACTCTTAGACTGTTGGAACTGCAAACACAAAATCAATTAGGCTTGTCAGGGTTCATGCTGAACCTAAAATGAAAGCGTTGAGAGGTCATGACAAAACTTTACAGCTGTTCATAAACAGAGCTTCCAGAGAAGTTAGACAAACCTAGAGTCTTACCATCAGTAAGCTTGCTCATAATCTTTTTACCGGAAAATCTTTTAAACATATCTCAAATGACATCTACATCATTTCACTTTGCAAATATTTAACACCTACCTGCAAAGGGAAAACAAACTTCCTGAGTCAAACAAGGACAGAAACGCTAACCAGCCCTCCTCGTCAACGGCTGTCAGCCTGCAGCGCGTGGATCCTTGAGGATTCAGGAATTTCATCTAAAAAGCTAGTGAGGAGTAATTTAAAGTAAAGCAAGTTCCTATTTGTAATGCGGCAACCTACAAATGTTCCTGTTTTCAGGAATTTACCATTGTCTGTTATTGTTAGAAAATTGCTCAGACATTATGGTGAATGATGGCAATGTGAAACCATGGGCAAATTTAGCAGAGCCAAAATACCAAGCTGCAAATAGAAGCATAAATCCCATAATTACAGAAGGAGTTGGTTCTTTGAGAATGTACCTTAGACACAGGTATATTTGATAAATATTTTAGAATTAAGTCGACAAGTCTGTGCTTGTCATCAGCTGTTGGACAAATCAGCTGTCATTTCATAAGTGGTTTCTGAAGTAATCCACAACCCAGCAAACAACCCAGCACTGCATATGGCTGCCGTTTGGACCACTAATCTAGCTGTGAACTATTACAAATACAGTCTCTGTGGATAATGAAGAATAAATTTAGATTCCTCAGCTGCATATGAACAACAGTATAGCTGTACAAATATTTACAGCCGCCTTGGTATGTGCTAAGGACATAAAATCTGCACTGCCACCACAGCATGGAAAACATCTGCTATTATGGTAATTCAAACAATAAACAACAATATGCTTTATAGTTAAATCTATATAAAATTTGCATCCTCTAATGATAACTTCAAAATATACACAAATACAGTTTAGAAAGCAATGCAAATACTAAGAAGTTGCAGTAAAATATTAGGGGCCATGTCCTGAGCACCTTACACCTTCATGCCTCACACCTTGCTCATGTCACAAAAGTACTTAGGATTCTCACCTCACCAAGGGTTAGATAGCAGCTGAGGATCTGTCTCCCTTACAATGATATCCTGTGCAGTTCTGGTTTAACTGTCTGTGGTGATGATTAGGGAGGAGAAACACTGGCCTCTTATCTAAGTAGCCAGTCTGACATCAACTTCAGACACCCCCGAAGCTCTCGCACTTTCAGACTGCCTTTTGCTCCGAGTCCAGCGGCACCTCCATGCGATGCTCCCACTTAAATTGGGGGTCCTAGAAGAGAAGGCCCTGCACCCTCATTGCATTGCATTAATGAAGTCCATCAGTTTAGGGACAGCAAGAAAACTAGTGCTTGCTTGTTCCTAACCTCACTTTACCTTCACCCTGTTCAATTTCACCACCTTGAACAGCACTTATTGAGGAGCACAGTGCTGGGACCATGCCACACATCTCCACACATTTTGATGTACATATGGAGGAGAGGAATGCAGTCTACATGGAGAGTTTGAGGAAGTCCACAGACCACAGAAGGTCCACAATGTTTAGCATCTTACACTTACCGAAATCCAAGTCTCTGCCTAGCCCAGAGAACTAGGTAGAAAAATGCCTGGTGATTACGTTGATTTAGATTCCACTTGACGCTTAACCACAACTCCCTGTACATAACAGCACACAAGGAAATTCTTCACTCAAGCAAAGTCCAGCAGGGGAGTGTGTAATTA
Source organism: Aquila spilogaster (assembly GCA_024606505.1). Taxonomy (NCBI): domain Eukaryota; kingdom Metazoa; phylum Chordata; class Aves; order Accipitriformes; family Accipitridae; genus Aquila; species Aquila spilogaster. The sequence goes on from JANHGO010000072.1 coordinate 63,163,524, forward strand.
GATCTCAGCAGAAATTGAGATGAGTAAGCCAGTCTGGTACTGTTAATACACCATTGCCTCATCATTTAACTAATCCCAATTTAAAAAAAATATATTATTTTGTAGTAAAATACACTTGAAAATAAACGCACAGAAAATATCATCCTGTATTGCACACACGAGCATAATATTTTCTAGCTTATTTTTGACATAGACTTAATTATCTGCACACAGGTATTTTTATGTTTTAAACTATATCTCCCACTGGTGGAATTCCAGATAGTCCTGTGAGGAGATAGTTTCCAATAGGAGATATCATCCTCATATTTTTAGAGTCTTCACCATCTCTGCTCAGCATCCCCTCTGCCACATACCTAGGACCAAGCATACTCTATTTTCGGTCATTTCTGCTGTAAGACAGCAGACATCTTGATATCCTTTAGAACTGGCAGAGTCCATGTGTCACCAGACACCCTATGTACAGCATGGTATTTGGCCATACGTATGTGATCGCGACTGGGCTAGCCTTACGGGTCTATCGTGTAACAAGCAGCCTGTGCGCTGCCGTAAGAAGCGGCAGGGTCAGTCCTGCCTCCCCCCAGCATCACAGACCATTACATCATCCTGTCCATTTTGGCATCGCTTGCTATCCTCAGAAGACTGCATGGGTTTGTCTGTAGGAGAAAAGGAGCGAATGTACAGAAAAACCTTGACGAATTTCCCTGCTATTTCTGGAAGGCAGCACTGTGAAACTGTGATTCCCCCCTACGCAGAAATAGGGCCCACTACCTCGCTGGCAGGAGGAGCATGTTGCAGCTGAAACCCTGTGAAGAGCAGTTGCTAAGAAGAAGCACTGAATAATACCTAGCTTGTCTTTTATTGTTATATTTATCAGAAATGTAATAAAAATGGTATTTCATAACATAGTATGCAATGAGATGGCTTGTGCATTATCAGCATGCAGGGGCCAGGCTCCCTGTCAAAGCTTTGCTCAGATGTTAGACTGTCTTGACTAATCCTTCTTAATCCTATCGTCAGCTGCCATTGTGTCAAGATATGCCAGCCTTAAAAATGAAGAAATATCTTAAGGAAATGATGCCTTGCAAGGAATAATGCTGAATTTGGATTTAGTAGGAAGATAATGACTTATCTTTTGTTGAAGAGCCATCTTTTGCAACTGGTACTAGTTCCCAAATGCACTCTCTGTTTCTAACAGCTGCTCAGGAACTTTTTTTTTTTTTAATTTTTTTAAGGTGTTTTACCTAAGATGATTCACTTAAATTGTGATTCAAGATAAAAAAATGAACAAAACTGCAACGGAGATCCAACAGAGGTAATTGACTTGCAGCTGAATCTCCTGAGGTCTGGGAGTTGATTGTAAATGAAACACAAGCTTGCATTTGCAAGTGTACTCTCTTGGACTTAAAATATACCGTATCAGATAAACTTTAGCTAAACTTGATCTATAGCTGACTTACAGTGCAAGAATTGGTATGCTGGAGTCATTGCTTATTAGCAGTGCTGATTGTCATGGTAATCACACTGGTTTTAGTATGCTGGTTCTGAAAATAGGGACAATTTCAAATAATTGGTGCAAGCTGATTGCCATATGCAAAAACAGTGCTTCCAGAGAACTGTGAGAAGATTGTTTTCATTCTGCTTCAGAGAGCTATTGCTGAACAATTATTCATTTGAAAGCAAAGCTAAATAAATATTAACAACAGAATCCGCAGGGTGAAATCATTGAACCAAGCCCACCAAACTCACCAACCCCTGCATTACAACCACACCAAAGAGAAAGGACTTTGCTTTTCTGTAAATGGAGTTTATTTCTCTGGGAAGATGAAGAACTTAAACAGAGATGTTAATTTTGCTTGAGGATCTTTCGTGTAGAGATGCTCAGAACTACCAAATGCCCGTGTCAACAGTACTGCTGTCTTCACACTACCACAGAGAACTGGGGAAAACCGGGCTGAAGAGAGGAGACAAATTATGACTATATACTTCCATAATCCTTTCTCTGCGTATTTAGTGAAACACTCCAAACCATCTCTCTTTCTATACCCTCATGTCTTATTCACCAAAACAGCTAAAAATTAGTACAATTCTTCTATGAACTCTACACCTCTTTTCAGAAAAAATATGTGGTATTTTGCCTGTCCTAAATTGGCTTTCTCTCCATTAAGTGTTTTAACCATTAATTGTTTAGTTCCATAAGTCTAAAGAAAACCTCTGCCTAAGAAATCCTCTGAGCTTTTGTGCATCTCTATGTAAAGAGCAGCAGATGGTTATGTCCTACCTGCCAGCTCCCCAGGACCACAATAGGTGAATCACCTTCATCTCAGAGCTGTTTAGGCACATTAGTACGTGGTTGTCCATGCTACTAAGTCTTGTCTCTCATGTTAGTCAGCATATTGGTCTGACGTATCCAAGTTGCGTGACTCTGCCGAGAAGATCTCAGAAGAAAATAATCTCTCATCAGATTCTTCGTAATTCACAGGGTCATGTATGAATATGGAAGGAAATACAGAAAAGGTATAGCCAGTTAGTTCTTTGGACTTGCTATTTTCTTATTCAAAATAAAAAAAGGATGAGAAAACTCAAAAGTGAAGGACAACATATCTCCAACCTTTCAATTTCAACCCACTGGTTTTAGTTTGCGAGAGAAACTTGGGTGCAGTCCTGGTTTTCACTGAACCAATTCACACAAAGTTGGAACTGAGTACACAGGTGAACTTCATTGGGTAGGTATAGAGTATTTTGACCAAGAAGGCAGAGGATGGCACCAAGAACAGATCTCAGTGAGCTGGAAAACATCAGAGTGGTAATTTAGAAATACTCATAATTCAAAGGGGGACCAAGGGGAGGAAAATGTTTATACCATATAAATACATTAAAAACTGAGAAAAAACCCACCGTTTTTTCCCCCTAACAATAGGCCATCATTACCTAAATTTCCTTAGTGTGGCTTTCCTGACAGATTAAAAACATTCTCTGACTGGAACACTAAGAGTTTACATGACTGTTTGGTAACATTCAGAACCACAACAAGAAAAACTTAGCAATATTGTCTATAATATGTCACCATATATATTCTTTCAGCTGCTTTATGTCTGACAATTAATCACCAACTGTAATTGTTATCATGAGCAGAACACACTACAGGTAGTCTTCAGCACACAAGATTGATGGGAGCCATGGTAGGAAATTCAGTTAGATTTCAGATAATTTGTTCCAAGATAATTTACTTACTGTAACTTTCTCAGACTCCTGGGGTATTTTGCTAAAGATCTTAAATGTTACAGACTTCTTCTGCACACATCACAAATCTGATTATCTGTTTCTCTGCCCTTTGTACAGACATAGTCTCTCTCACCAGTCCCAAGCGTATGAAAATCATGAGTCAGCCCTAAGCCATCAAATTATGAGTTTGGATGGAGAAAAGAAACCGCAGTATTTTAAAAGAATTAGTGCAGAAGTTCTTATCTTGTTTCTGATAAGATCTGTTTTATAACATCAAGATAATAATTAGATGAAACAAATGCTTTCTTTACTGTTTAGTGTCAGAATTATTTGGAAAAAGAATAAAGAAAAAAAGTTAGACAATGCAGTCAGATCTGTGAAGAAGTAAGGATACCGAGGTATGCAGGGCCCGTAGGCTCACACCAACAGCTGTCAGATGGGGGAAGGACAGAAGGGGAAGATTTATGTTGCGGTCCTGTAGTCATATTGTTCAGCCTAAACATTATCAAAAGGAACCTCCCTAATTACCCTGAAATGGGTTGGAGTGCAGCTAAACACAGACAGGAATAAATAACAATAATAACAGCAACAACAAAGCTAAACAGGCTGTAAACTCCCATAATTGAATTCGTAAATCTGAATCTTTTGGAAGGTTAGCACTAGGGCTAATGCGGCTTGACCTAGAGTGATTGTTGATGCTGCACCCGCTATAAGCCTCCTACCAGCGAGCAGTGAGGGGGAAAATAAATAAATAAATCAACGAGACTCTCAGGAGCACTTTAGGAGTAACCCTTTCCATCTGCCATAGTTATCATTCAGCCTGCAGCAACTCGGTGCTAGCTGGCTAGAGACAGCAATCTAATCATTGCACTGCAGCAAGCTGGGAAAACACCACCCAGCTGCTGAAATAGAGGAAATACTTCACAGACAGTGGGCAGCTGATAATTGCTGATGTCAAACAAGCTTATTAAATGGAAGGATTTCACCCCCTCCACCCCACCCTCCCAGCAGCGGCACCCTGTACAGCAGTGTGACGGTATCCCCAGCAGCGATCTGAGACACTGCAGCTTACAGTACTGGTACCAGCCTGAGGCTTGATCCTGCAAAGCACCAGTGAGGTTCCCCCTCGGCAGCCTCAGCTGCCGTTCACCATCCCGACCCCGAGGGAGATACCTTGCAGTAACGAAGGCTGCGTTGGGAAGGGTTGGCATTGCGTGAGTTCTTGTTCTGCAGAGTACTGTCTACACAGCAATCACATCCTGCTCTATTTGCCTTTATTTTGGTCTTGCCTGTATTATTTTTAAGGAATATAATACACTGCATTGCTGCTAAATTTACCTTCAGGGCATAATCTTTCTGGAAGTTATGCTGCTCTTTAACAGCAGCTTCCTGACACAAAGTAGCACATTATGTGGTCTCTACAAATAACAACAACAATAATAATAATAATAGCATTTTGATGGCTTTATTAATATACAGTCATCTAGCGGCTTGTAAAATAGGCATGTAGCACCTTTGAATCTCTGCAGCTTGACAGTGTAAGGTCTCCTTTTGGTTGGCCAATAGCCTATGAGTTTGGGTGATTATTCAACATGCCACTGAAACATCACCTCCATGAAATTACAAGGAGGTGAAAATTAGCCCAGCCCTCAACATTTCTCAGCTTTAGCCATGATTCTTCGTGTTATGGCTCAACTATCTTTCCAAAGGTCTAGGCTGGAACCACCACTGAGAACACCTGTGTACAGATCTCTGAGCATCTCTGGGTGGTTTTGCTTCCTTTCTTATAGCCATGATATTGGAAAACATCAGCTCTAGTTTCTTTCCAACTGAGGACAATATGGTCTGGACAGCGTCCATTTCCTGTGCTGCCATGCCTTCACATAATTCTTTACATTTCCAATAAAGCTTTTGGGATAAGTGAGTTATAGTTTAGGGTGCTAGAGAGAAGCTGGCTTTGTAAACATTGTGGTACAATCCCACTAATGTCCTTAGCTTGTGAAGACTGGAAAAAGGCAAAAACCCATTTTCCTCCTCACCCTCCAATAGACAATTGAAATCTAGTAATGTTTCTTTCTGATTGGATCAGAGTATGGTTTATAGGTCAGAATAAGCTTCCAAAGCTTTAGCACAAATTCAGTGCACACATACTTCTACAGCAAAAAACCTACAAATACTTAAGAATTGTTCAATAGTTCATTGCAGGAGGTTCTCCAGAGAAGATAAAGGACACTTTTTTACCCATTTCCTGTGTCAGCACCTAATGTAAAGTTAGTTTAAGCATTTACTAAGAGTATTAAATGGCATTTCCTAATACTGATAGCATTCATAGTGAGTTCCACAACACTTTGGTATTTGTTGGTTGGATATGCTTTTTTCTCATGCTCTGATTGTGGTCTATTATCCTCATACTTTCTACATCCATTTCTTACACAACCCCCATAAAAACTATTTCCAGAGTTACCAAATCCTCTTTCTTAATGCAACTTTTTATCACCTCATTAAAATACTGTATTAATTTACATTAATTTGTGCCCCAAAGTTGGGTTTAGGGTTTTTTAACCTCTCACTTGGAAAGCTGTCAATTTTAATGCATTGAAGTTCGGAGTTACCTCCTGGATAGTGTTTTTTTACTTAGGTACTGTTACATCAGTTTTGCTTTTGTCTTTCTTTATTCCTGGAAATGCTTAGTACATCAAACTTTAGCCCAAGAACCCTAAACTCCAGAGACAGAGACAATACAAAATGCAAATCAGTCATGACTTTGGGAATCATGCAAAACATGCATCTGATTAACAAAATAATACAAGAAAAAGAGAGAAATAAGATAGGAAGTACAATGTATGTTCTGAAAGCAGCCACCTTCTCACTAGTAGGAGGCCAAATATGCATCTGTCTCTCTTGGAGAATCATCATTGCTAAGTACCGGCAACAAAGGGAACAAATTATTTTTATCTTATGTTATACAAAATGTTTATAATAAAGGTATTGTTTAAAAGAGGAGGCAGAAAATGCCCAAACCACTCAGCTATTACCAACTCAACCTTGACATACTTGTAAGAGCCTCATACTCAGACTCAAAATATCCTCCAACTTACAAGTTTAATCTACACTGAACAACTCATGCAGGTCTAGTATCTGTTACTGAATTAATTGATACTGCACAAGACAGGATGGCAAACACCACTCTAGTTCATCAGTGTCAGCTTTTAGAAAGTTCTTAGGCAATATTTTCCTTTAACACTAGGCTAGAGTTTCTGGCTTTGGTTGCACCCATCTTAGGCTCACAAACATGTCAGATGGCTCTTGTTCCTCTCACCAAATAAGAGGTACCTGTAGATGTTTCTCCACAGATATAACTCAGGTGAGAGTGCTGCCAGCAGTAATAAAAAAATCTCTACAATAAATTTACTATTTATAGTAAATCTATATATTTATATTTATATTTATTTATAAGCTGTGCCTTTTTTACACGAGTAATATGCCAGTATGCCAAAGATGGTGTCATCACAAACTTTATTGTGGGTAACACTGGAGCTCATTTTGACACATGGGGAGAAGACCCATTTTTAGTCTCCATGGAAATGTTTCGGCCTACAAATAATTTATAAAGGAGAGGATGTTGTACACTGAAAGTTGGTTTATTTGCTTTTATAAGTGAACTCTCGGAGGGCCTGGGTTTAGGAATGCTAGGCAGTACTGAGAGTTTTGTCCAAAAATTAAAAGCAGATGGTGCATAGCCAGTTTTGCTTTATGGAACATTTCTGTGTGTACATAACAAGTTGGTTAGTTTCTTTTCTAAATGTCTTTTTTTTTAATTTCACAGACAGAGCCTCACTTCTGATCTCTTGGTCTACAACAAGCATGGCAATATCTCATCATTATCCTTACTCTGTCCCAAAACTTTGGGGTTTTGGTATATGAAGAGGCAAAGAAGAAAACAAGGGACCTTCTCTCTGTGGCCATTCACAGAACACATCATGAGTTCTCTGTGTTAAGGAGATGCTCAGAGCAAACATTTCCCAAAAAAGGAAGATGACTCCTAGGATCATGGTCTCCCGCTAAAACTCCTGCCTGTCTAACAGGATTTGAAACAGTTCCTCTGCTTTGTACAGGCCCAGATCTTCCAAGCACTCCTAGATCCTGCAATGCTACATCACCCAAGCCCACGATGGGTTGCAACTAGATATCATAACCTTGCACGTCTCCTTTCTAGTGTTCACTAATTGGTTGTAACTATCAGATGTGTGCGTTAAGTATGAGACGTATTTAGCAATGCCCACTAGGGCAGCAATTTGTAGCGTGCAAAGAAGAGTATGTGAAGGACCCCCAAGTCAGCTAGAGCTGTGTAGATCATCTCCTTAAAGTGAGCTCCCCAAAACAGGTTAAAAGCCTTTTCAGCTAGAAAAACAAAACCAACCAACCAACCAAAAAAAAGCTGCATTTTGTTATAGCAGAAATATGAGGGGGTTTAACAGAAAAAAAACCTCAAAGCCACTATCTCAGAGTGCAAATTACAGTTTATAATCCAGTTGCTCCCTGTCCGTGGTATCTCTGCTTATAGGACTAGTTTCAGCAAACACAGTGAGTCTCTGAGGTGCCCCAAGCACTGCACAGCCCCTCAGTCCCAGAAAGTTTTCTTTCTGTTATTTCTGAGGTCTATCTGCTCATTACAGCTCTCCACTGCACTGGCCCCCTTGGCTGCCAGCCCTGCTGTTTCCTTCCCTGAGCAGGCTCCCACGTCCCTCTCCCCACTTTCCAGGAGGTTCCATAGAAAGCCAGTCATCTTATTTAATCATTAAAAATTAGCATTAAAAAGTATGAAGTACATCATAGAAGAAACACACCAAGTGCATTGGCCATCACAAATCCATATTTCCCTTCAAAGGAATCCAGGAAAGATAAGGAAAACATGTCTGTTTTCAGTCAGATTTTCACTGTCAACTTGGAGTCCACACCTCCGCTGGAAAACAGTTGGGGTAGCAGATCAGAAAGAGAAAACTACTTCCCAAAGATTACTATTGCACGATGACAAGATTATGTTATCATGGTTTCAGCTTTATCCTTCATCCTAGTATGCCTTATAACCTGGCTCTGTTCTTCTGTGAGCAACTTTCAAGCTTAGTGTCCGTATCTCTCCACACTCAGCGGTCAGAAAAAATACATTCCTGTATTAAAGCTGTCACTTTGGTTTGGTGTAAGATACAGTAAGTAACAGCATTCAGTTAAATTTTTCCACCAAATAATACAAAGCAGTTAAATATTTCCATCAAATAGCCCTGTCTTACTCAGGAAACCTTCTGATAAACATGTAGCAACTGTAATTTTTCAGGAGGGTTGAACAGACTCACCTTTTTTTTCCTTTTTCTTTTTTTTCCCCACTTTTGTCACAGTACCCTCAGATTCATCTAAAGCACCAGCCAAATTAAATCACAAGTTTTATTTAGAACTATAAAAACCTTACACTGAGCAATTCATCACAGAAAAATGGAATGTTTGAATTTATTTGTCTGACATTTATATGTACCATGTATCCTCTGGAAACCATGAAGCTGTCAATCTATTATTTATGGAAACAAGAGACCAGAAATAGGTGCACATGGTTCCAGACAAATCTAGTGGCCTGTGCAAACACTCATTTCCTCCCTCAGTCTGTTTAAATCCTATTATTGAAAAACTGATGTTTATTGATTGAATGCTACATAATGATGCAAAATTATGATATTCCACAGGTTGGGAAATTAATACTTTGACTCTAACACAGATAGGGTGCTAATGCTGATGTTAAACCACTATATTTCATGCAAAGCAGCAGTATTTCCTCTCAGAGATGTCAGCCTTTCTAAGGAGATCATAATACTTAAGTGATACCAATACAGTTACTGTATCATCTTTTCAATTAACCCTTTTATTTATTTAATTTTGCAAACTAGAAATTGCAGAGGGTTTCTTAATTTTCCTGGCTCTCAGAAGAGATGAGAGAATATTTTGGGACAACCAGCTCTTTAACACATTCCCACTTTTTTTTTTTAATTGCAGATACGCTTGGATGCAAAGTATGTGGTTTCTTCCCAAATGCATTTATCATAAGCCACCAATTAGCCAACAAATGTTTCTATAAATCATACCTATCTGCTGGGTGCTGTCTGTAAGATTACACTATTTTGGGCCACAAGTGAGCCAATAAGTAAGGTTGGGTCCACCATCGCCTGCATGTGGCACATGATGGTGCATGCCCTCAGATCCTGGATCTCAGTTTAGGTAAGACATGTTCTGCTCCCGAGCAGACTCGTGCAGGTCTGTTGTGTCCCACTCAGGTACAAAGTAAGCAGGAATGGCTCCTCAGGGGAGAGAGGATTCAAGATATGAATTAACAGTTGAGACATGACCCCTCAGACCAGCCAAATCTGACCCAAAATGGGGTATTTTACCCTTAAAAGAACCAAGGCCATGAGAAGGAACATTGTAGCCTTATATTTAGACAAGAGCATAAGAGCATCTTGCAGGTTCTTGTCCATTCTGGCCACAGTTAAAACAATTTAGATGGGGCAAAAGTATGGGCAACTGTCTGGACAACTTTCTAGACCCTATATTTGCACTGGCCTAGAATGAATTTACCTATGTTGGAGTAAGCCTTGCAGATATCCCTCCAAGATGGGAAAAGTCTGGCTTGCCTCCTCACAGAGAGGTACCAACAAACCGATACAAGCCCTAAGAACATAAGCAAGTTCAACAGGACCCCCTCCATCCTGCTCCTGAGACCAGACTGTGCACAGTGCTCAGCCAAGAGGTGGGAGAACAGAGCGAGGGATTCCCTCCAAGTCCTGCTCCCAGTTCAGGGTGCAGTGATAAGGCAGATTGAGATAATATAAACCGGACCAGCACCCTGCTCCCCAACCACGTAGTGCTGCCAACCCCTCTGTCCAGGCATCTGCATCTACCAGCCTCTGTGATCAACCACTGCAGCACACAGAGAGGACAGAAAAGTAACCCTACAACTAAGAGTTTTTTATAATTATATTACACTCTTCTTAAAATGCAGGGAGTGATGCTCAGGCCTCAACAAATGTACTCCAGACGCAGATGAACTACAATTATTCACAGTGACACAGAAGGCAAAACAGTAAAGATCACTTTTCCCCCCCAATAGTTTCTAATTTTCCCTCTGACTTTTTGAACAGTGCTGAGCACTGTGCCAATGTATTTACGGAACAATGTCCAGTGACTCCGGGCTCTCCGTCTTGCATGGTAATGTCATACTGATTTAGATCCTCTCACTGCGGGCATATAGCTAGGATAGTTTTCCTATATGCTTTACTTTGCATTTGTAGATACAGAATACACATTTCATGTCCTGTTCTCATCTGTATATTAAAATAGAAATATAAGTATACATATATGTATATTATACATGCACACACACACACACATAAACACAATGTAGTTATATAATGTATACTTATTTATCAGTATATTTAACAGTAAGGGCCTCAGCACAGATGCCTAAGAAATTCCATTGTCACCCTCCTCCCTTGTGAGATTTGACCATTTATTCCCACTTTCCATTTCCTACCTTTTAAATAGTTATTAATATGCAGAGGACCTTCTCTCCTATCCTACCACAATTTCTTTAAGAGCCTTCAGCAAAGGACCTTGTCAAAAAGCTTTTTGGCAGACTATCAACTGGGTCACTTCTTCTGTATATTCAGTGATGATCAAACAACTCTAATAGATTTGCAAGGTACTAATCCCCTTTCAAAAGCTGTCTTGGTTCCTCCTCATTATATTGTACTTACCTTTGTGTCTATCAGTTCTAGGATGGCTTCTAACATTTCACACGCTACCAAATTTATAGATTGTCTTAAGCTTTCTGAATTCCCCATTCCACTTAAATCCTTTCTAAAAGTTGAATTTATATTTGCTATTTCACTTTCATCCAGTACCACAACTGATTTAATCAATAGACGCCATAGCATAGCTGAAAGTTTCCATTTTCATATTTACGTTCCCTTAGGGCGCCCAAGTAAATAGCACCTACTGCTATTCTCTGCATTCACTCCATCTATTTCTTCTGAATCTTTTTCCTTTGACACCTTTGTTTGAGAAAGTACTGTTTTAAACTCCGATCCGTGTAACACAAAGCCCTCTGGTTTCGATGTCTTCTTGGTGGTGACGCTAACTGAAAAGAATTGGTTTAATTTTTCTGCATCTTTGTCCTGTGAGAACTCCTATTAAACCATGATCATCTATTGGCCCCACAGTCTTTCTGGCAGGCTTCCTAATATGTTTGAGAAATAAGTATATTTTTAATTTTTATGCCTTTAGAAAATTGTTCCCCAAAGTCTTTTTCTTTTTTTTTTTTTTTTTTTTTGTCCTGCCTTATTAATTTTACATTTAACTTGTTTATGTTCTTTTTCCATTTGAATGTGATGTTCATTTTAGGTCTTTTAACTCCTAGTAATCCCCCTTACTCTGATGTTTAACTTTGAAGACTTATTTAGAGTTCTTTTCCAAGTTTTCTTTTTCCATAAGTGAAATACATTTATTCTGAAGTTCTGGTATATTATATTTAAGAGATCTCCATGTTATGCCACCAACATATTTTTTTTTCTTTTGGCTCTTTCTTTTCATTTCTTGGAAGTAGTTTCTTGATTTTGGGGTAGTTCTGCATTATTGCAGGGAAAGGGCTAAATCTGAGTGTATTGTGATAATTACTGTATTGTGGCTATTTAGCAGTAACATTCTGAAGTCAGTCCTGGATAAGGATAATTCAAGACTTGTTTCAGCCGGTGTTCCAATGACTCCTTTAAGAAGCAGTCATTTCCAAGGTCTAAAAACTATTCTCTGCAGCACACATCCCATCATGACATTCTCCCTTCCCTCTTGGGGCTACACATGCTGCTAGTCTTCTTCTCTGTCAGTGGGATCTCTGCCATCCCCATGAGGATGTCTTTGTCACTGTCATGAAACCGGGCAACATTCAGAGGAGAATGTCAATCCATTGAGACTTTGGGTTAATTCTCAATGGACTTGTTTACCTTATTTGATTATAAGTAGTCTAGAGCCAGGACTAAAACTCACATCTTCTAATTCCAAGCTTTTTCTTTAGTCAGCATGTTTCTGTTCACATTCATTTCTGTCCCCAACAATTTGACTTTCAACAACAATACACAGATGAATAATCAGCAGTATGAATTCCATGATCAGCTGGAGAGGTTCCCTGCCAGCAAGTGGGATTTCAGGGGAAGGAGAGAGCTTTACCAATCTTGTGGCTACTTCCCTGGAAATGGTCCTGAAGCATTTGGTGTTAACAGAACCCTTGCCAAACAACGCAGGAGGCAAGACTTTCATGGTGTGAACTTCAGCCATCATTTCAGTGCTGGTTTTAGGTCCTTGTCCTCTAGGCTGAAGGACCATGGGCATCAGACATCTGAGATGATGCTTTATAGTGAAAAGCTTAGTCCTTTCTTTTGACCACAGCGCAGCAAGGAAGCGTTTGACCTTACTCCGTGCTGCTTTCACGCCTCGCCCTCTCTAAAGTACCTCCGCTGTACCAGCCACCGGGCTCCTCCAAACACAGAGACCAGAGTCCTGATGCCTGATCCAGCCGTGCAAGGAAGGAAGGAAGGAGGGAAGTTTGGCTCCTTACTTTTTCAGCCACGAGAGGAAGCACAAAGTGGCGAGTCTCTCTTCGCTGCAAGAGGTAGCTTGTCATTTTTGCACTGCAGGATAGCACTTGGAGAGCTGAGCCTGTCAAAGGCACTACCACCGCTGGGATCTGGCAGGAAGATTTCTAAAGGGATAACACACAACTTTCTTTGCTGCAATAAGCTAAGCCACAAATTTTTCTTTTCCAAGAACGGATTGTGGGAGAAATTGCCTGCCTTGCTTGTTGTATGGGGAAGGAGGGAAATTACAGGAAACCAATATATGACTTGCAGCACCAAAACAGATACAGCCCACACCCACACAGTCTAAGAAGCTGTACTAACTTGAGGCAAGATCAGCTTGGGTGATCCAGATTAACAGTTCAGCACAGAAGTACTAACACACATTAAGGTTAAGGCATTTTCCTTCTGTATGGGATCTGAGTTATAAATGGAGCTAACATCATAGAGAAAATAAACCCTGGGCCATTTTCCTATGAAACAACGAAAAATGTGAAAAAAACCACTTCAAATAATGGTTATTTTACTCTAATACCTGCATAGCCATGCTAT
>JANHGO010000072.1:63177065-63231315 GCA_024606505.1 Aquila spilogaster
ACTCTTTAACTCCCAATGCATTACATGATGTTATGATGTGGAATACCGATAATAAAAATCATAAAACCATGACAGTCAGATAAAAGACAGGATTAGAACTTGCATCCTCTAATTCCAAGCCTGTTCTTTAGTCAACTCTGTTTATACGCATTTCTGTCCCTAACAATTCGACTATCAACAGTAGTGCATAGATGATTAGTCAGCAGCACTAATTCACAGTCAGCTGAAGAGGTCCCCTGTCAGGAAGTGGGATTCAGGAGGAAGGGAAGAGCTTTACCAGTCCTGAGGCTCCCTTCCCAGAGATGGACCTCGTGCTGTATAAGCTGAGTCCCTGCAAATTAATGAAGCAGGCAAGACTTTCATAATGTGATATTCACTGATCATTTCACTACCAGTTTGGAGGTCCTAGTCCCTCACATTGAAATACGATGGGGATCAAGCATCTGGGGTGATGTTTTGTGATGTAAAGCTTAGCCCTTTCTTATCATCACAGGATATCAAGGAAGCATCTAACATTACTCTGTGCTGATTTCATGCCTCAGCCTCTGCAAGGCAGCTCCTCTGCATCAGTCACTGGGCTCCTTCAAACACAGAGGCCACATTCCTTACTCCTCTACCACCCCTGTGAGGATGGATAGAAGGATTGAAGGACAGAATTTTTCCTTCCTCTTTCAGAAAGGAGAGTAAGCACAAAGCTTTTCTTCACTGCATTTTTTTTGCACTGCAGATTAGCACTCCGCTGAACCAAATCCAGGTGCTACCACTGGTTGCCTCTGGCAACTAAGACTTGTAAAGGGATAAACATATAACCTTCTCTGCTGCAATAAACTAAATCACAATGTTTGTTTTTTTTTTTTTCCGAGAATGGATTGCGGGAGAAACAGCCTATCTTTTCTGTTCTATGGGGAAGGGTAGAATTACAGGAAACCATTATATATCTTGCAGGACCAACAGAGTCACAGCCCACAGCCACAGTGTAGAATGATTGCTTAAGGAGCTAATAACCTGCTTTAACTTGAGGCAAGATCAGCTCACATGACCAGGTTAACTATTCATTGTAGAGGTGCTAACACATATTAAGGTTAAGGCATTTTCCTTGCAGATCATATTGTGTGTTATAAACAGAGCAAACATATCAGAGAAAATAACCTCTGGGCCATTTTCCTTTGAAACAATAAGAAACATCTTCAAATAACAGTCCTTTTATTCCAGCACCTGCATACCTATGCCATGCACTCAATGATGTTGATTAATTAATGAAGTTCATTTGATGGTGTCTCCTTTTGAAGGACATGCAATCTATATTTCAAATTACTTCTGAAAATTTAATCATCAGAAAGTAGAATTTGCTCATTAGTTAGTAATAATATATTAAGTTCCTCTGTCTGTCCCCAAATAGAATGGATAAAGACTAATTAATTAAATGCATGCCTCAGAATATGTGCAGTCCCACTGGTGCTATAAAATGTAGCAGTGGAAATCCTGGAAAAGTTAGATGTGCAGCAATGTATTAGCAATTGATAGCCCATCACAAGCACCAGCACGTTTTACAAAATGATAAATTGCTTCAAAATATGCAATCAAAATACAGGTGTTTCTCATCCTAGGTCAGACATGAAATTTCTCTGTAATGTGTTATTTGCTAGAATAACATGGCAGTTGAGCCTTTAAAACCTTTGAAAGAGATATTTCTGTTCTCACCCTCCAATCAATCCAGGCAATTTTTAACAAGTAATAGAAAAAGATAGTGAAAAGTACAACATTTTTTTGTACTGCTCACAAACATCTGTGGAAATATCCTAACTGGAATCATCACTGGCTGTAGCTGTCACCATCTGCCTGGCAAATGTGCAGGGAGCTTTCTTGGGAATAGACTGTAGTATTTATCCACAAACTGCATAAAGCTTAGGAATTACCATGTCCTACAGCAGGGAGTAGAGACACTCTTCCATCTCACCTGACTGCCCAGTTGTCCTAGAGGTGATGTCTATGTCCTTATCACTTAGCGGAGGATGAGATCAAGCCTGCTCCATACAAATGGCCAGTTTGTTGAAAACAGGGTGCTGCTATCCCAGTGACATGCTCCTCAGAAGCTGCATAGCTTTTGTGAACTTGCACCTAAGAACTGCCATTAGGGCTGTTCCACCATAGGATGAAGCTTGGCTCTGCTCTGCAGAAGGGTGAAAGCTAGCCATGATCCTATTAACCTTAATTAACTGATATTGAACACAGATGTATTGTGTAATGGATGTGTCATGTAATAAAAGACGTAATTTGCTTAATATTCTGTAACATAAATCCAGCTACTAGCAAAGAATCGGCATGGTTTTCAACATCTTTTTGGAAAGTACCTTTTGAGATACTTGAAAGCAACCAAATTGAATTTGATTTTACAGCAACTCACATTCAAAAAATTTACAGAGCAGCATAATAAATTCAGATCACCACAGGAAATGCGTCTAAATTCTAATAAGAACCAGTAGCATTTATGTAAATAGTAACAGTACATAGACCAGAAAATTAAAAGGTAATTTTCTTCCAATGAGACTTGTCACTTGAATACTGCATGCCTATAGAATGTAATGAGGCTACCAACACTCCACACTGTTTATTTTATTCATAGACCAATATCACGTATGTTAGTTCAAGGGGAACAGTTCTTACATTCTTCTCATTATATTCATATCATGCCTCATTCCTCTTCAAAAACCACAGCATAATTATTTCTTCATTTGGGCTTCTTATACATGTTCTCTCAGCCTTACCTGTAATAGAGAGCAGAATACCTTTCCTTCCCAGCCATAGCACGGGATTTTTAATTATTCTTGGTTCTCATTGTCATTCCTCTTTCCTGACCCTAAATATGTCTGCCTTAATTTACATATTCAATATAACAGTCAATCATTAAGTGTTTAATAAACTACCAAAAGCTGACATTGATATATTTTCTGTCTGCCATGTGCAAGTATCCTGTTTGCTCTCATAGCATAGTCCCTTCCTGCAGGGCAATTTAACTGCACTTTAAGGAGGCAGGCCCCTAGAAAGATTGATTTCCAAACAAAGACAGAATGTGCATCTAAAACATAACTACAGGAGTAGGTGGATGTCAGTAAACTCATGATATACTTCTCCTTGACTCCTACACAGTCCTGTGTCTGCATTTCAAGGTCAAAGACAGCAGCATGCTGACTAATCTCCAAGAGTTCAGTAATGAGTAGTAGTCATTTCTGATTCTCCATAATCATTTTTAACAAATAGGTTTTCCACCACCCCTTGGCTCTGGAATGACAAAATAAATCTACTGAGCACAGCAAGATTACAATCAAGTCCAGAAACTGCCTGAACTTCACAGCTATCAAAAATCTTGAACCACAATCATGCCCACTTCACTAACATGCTGCTTCATTAAAACTCCATTTGGAAATGCACTTTGGTATTGAAACAACTATTTGATCCAGTTCTATTACCACCATTTTCTACTTTTCTATGAAAATTCATGTCTGTTCTTTTTTTTTTTATCAGTAAATATTTGACAGTGCTTTTTCATTGTGTCAAATGCATACTTACAACAAAATTTTTCAAGATTCTTTCTAAAAAGCTTTAAAATAAAGATGCTAACACCCAAAATTATAAGAGACGTCAATTTTGACTTGCAGCTTTAAGTAGTATCAGATAAGGGGTATACAGCTTCAATCTCAATTGCCTACAAATATGCATGTTCTCCTAAGACGAATTTATTTTAAATACAGTATAGAGATTATATCTGCAGGTATTCATTAGCTCATGAGGTCTGTCTCATCTCTTTGGAACTGCTACTTACTTGGTTAGCACTTACTGAATGCTGGCTTTTCTTTCTGTTACCCAGTGTCCCAAAACATTACCTCTCTATTTCATGATTTTGCTGTATAAATCTCAAATGATTACTCTTTTTCACTTTCTAGTTGATTAATAGAGATGATCCTAAGTAATGCTACACACATTCTATTAAATGTTTTGCTGTTACCTCTTTGTTGGTTCTCTGGGTTGGAAAATCTGATATTTTAAACTGCCTTTATAACAAAACTGATGCACACACTTCTCCTCACTCCTTTCTGGACAAATCAGTGTACTGTAAGAAGGCCAAATATAGATGTTGTTGACTCACCCTTAGCAACATACATGCAATACTTCAGAAGTAAAGATTTTTCACCCACAAAACTGGGTTGCATGAGAGCAAGTTACACTTGACAAGAAGAGTTCTACAGCTGAGCTTGATCCCCGTGTAACTACAGCGCACAGCACACTAGCTTTCCTCCACTCAGTTCTACTGTAGCATGGTCTACCTTAAGGCTCTTGTCTACCCATTAGAAACAGAAAGGTAAAGAGTAATTCCTTTTTAAAAAATGAATATGCCATCTTACAGAAAATTAATATTAAGAGCTTGCTTGGCTCTTTCAAACAGATGAAGAGAGGTCTAAAAGGATAGTCTGCTATCGTACAACTCAAAGAATCCTGTGCAAAATGCTTTGCATCTAGGTTTTCCTTACATAGTTCAAGCAAAAGGAGAAACCTGTTCAATTACCATATGGCTGAAGGGAATACTATTTGCTGTATAAAGAGATAGAACAGTTTTTAGTATTTCCTCATATAATCAGATGATTTTATGCAGCGTTAGTTCAAGTGATGCTACCATGAGAACTGACAGAATATAAATCCCCTCAGTCTCACAAAGACCAAACCATTTTTCAACATTTTCCACATCAGTGATCACACAGCTATTATGTTTACATATTATTGATATATTATATTTAACTAAATGAAAGATATAGCCATGATTTAAATTGAAAAAAATGAAGCAGCAGATAAACTGTTTTATCTTATATGCAGCATGGGCCATACGCTTATTGGTGCAGTTTAGCTTATTTCTTTCACAGTAACTATGCTGACTGTTGTGCTCATAAGGATTTTATTATACAGTTACCGAGTCCTGCTTGACTGCACAGAGGGCGCAGATAATGAAGATTCCAAAAGATACTTACACCTCAGTTTCCCAAAAATGATTGGAAGAATTGCCTCACATATTTCAGAAGCCACAGTTACATCCTCATGTGGCAGTTGTACAGCTTGGCTGACCAAGCACGCTTGACACCATTTCTGCTAGCCTCAACATTTTGATGGGTACCTGACTCTCTTGGTCTAGGGAACGCAGAAAATAGAGAAAAGCTGTTTTCTACAACTCTTTTTATCAGTTCTGTCTATATGGAGGTTTCTACACTTTGCCTTGCAATTAAAAACATGGATCTTCCTGAAATATCATGGGGGAGAGAGATGGGTATCCATTTTTTTTTACCTTCCTGATGTTTTCCAAGGTTAACAATCAGTCAGTACTTCTCTTAGAACTTAAAATCCATTCTTCAGCCAATACTACTTCCAAATTTAAAAAACAAAAACAAAAACAAAAACAACAAATAACGGGATTTATCTTCCTAAGGCAGCGATTTAATTTTGAAAACTATGTGAAGTCAACAGAACCCATCCAGTTAGTCATCTCTCTGATATCAACAAATTAACACAACAGAGTAGATGATAGAGGAAAATATGGTAGCGTGATATGCCTTTCCTCCCTTTTTTATGCTTGTTAAAGCACTTGAGGTAAAACATCTATTAATCTTTAAAAAACATTGAATTTAATTACTCTGACTAGTGTTAGCTTGTACCAAATGTTACAGATATGTTTTCCTTCCTACAGTACGGACTGTTCTTCTAATTTTAAGCTTGTGTAACTAAACTTCAGTCCTATGAGAATTTCCTAGGTAATTTCTACTGTCAGTTGGCATGAAAGCAGCTTCTCTGCTATTGGCCAATCACCATGTTCACACCAAATAAGTGTACAAAATGCAGTAGTTTGATGTTTCTACTCCACACAAGTACATTGTAATTTGTATCTTCTTACATGAGAACATTACAATTTTTAATAGAAACTTTACAATCTTCCTCATGTACAATTCTGAATCTTATATTTTCAGGTGATCTATGTTGTCTGGGGAAGGGCTGAAGGATACATCTGCTGTAATAATATTTTGCAGGGTTAAGCTGTAGACAACTTGACCTGTTGCCACCTAGAGTAACAGGTAGCGAAAAGTGAAAATTAATCGATATTGATGCTACTTTGTTTCCAGTAGAGCTTCAGAAAACCAGACTGACTGCTGTTCCTGCCTCCAAGAGTTGACCAGAAAATACTGTATGCTAACTAGTCCCAAAGAGGTTCTTGGTGACAAGGAGACCCTTCCTATTCCTCTGTCAACAGTAGCAGAATGACCCTAATTTTCTAGAGCCCTCCTGGCCCCCTCCCATTCTTTCAACTTCCCATTGCATGCCAGTAAAAATCAGACTGCTGCACAAAGCAAAAACAACTGTGTCCTGACAGAATAAGTAGAACAAAATGTTTTCTACTATTTAACCTTTCAAGAAAAAGAAAAACAAAAACAACAGACAAACACATATATATATATATATGTATAACATATCTATAACACTTCAAAATTTTTCTTGCACAGGTGTAGGATAAAATTCTAAGCACATTCAACTGCTGTAACCAGCAGTTACAGACTATAGGAAAAAAAAAGGATAAATCAATTTGCACAGCTAAGCATAAAACCGTGAATACTAAACTTTTTGGAAGTGGAGACAAGAGGAACATGGAAAGGATGAAGACTGTCGTTGCTTTGTACAATCTTGAACCTATGGTTCCAAGTCCAAGTGGGATTCTGAGACTGAACTATGTAGGACACTTATTTTTTTCTTAAAGAACATAAAAGTGCTTTTAATCCAATAATGAGATGTGGAATGCAAAATATTAATGAAGTCCTTGGTTCACTAAACTTATCTTTGATTCAGTCTGAAGTATGATTATTCTATAACAACCATTGCTAGCAACAAAACAGAATCAAAATCAAATATCGTTGCTAGTTCTTTCTCCACTCTGAGAAGTGATCACTACCATTCTCTACAAATAAAACCCACATTGTCAAAAAAAGTATAGAATTTATTCTTTATCTCCTGGGCACTTACATATTTGCTAATGTTCATCCATTAGATTTTTTTTAGCAATAAACTTCCTTGCTCACTCAGTGAAGCAATGTAGTTTTGCAGCGTTTATATCTTCCATTTTGTATTTGTTTCTTTTTAGAGGACTCAATGGGCCATTTCTTGATTGCAGCTCAAAACTGTTGATTATGGCTCATACACACTCTGAACGTAATACTAAACTCCAGCTCAGCATTGGTGGATTCAGGCACACAAATATCTTGAAAAAAAAAAAAACACAGTTAAGAGAGGAGATTCCCTTTCTCAAAAATGTTCTGGTAATCTGCCAAGAACTATTATAGGTACAAATAAACCTGACAATATGGCTATAAATGGTAGAAAAGATTAAGATTCAAACTTATTCATGCAAAATGCATGACAGCCAAAAAGAGAGAGGGAAAGGCACTCTCTGTATTAGAATAAAGAAGAGTCAGTTCATGCATGAATGAGAAATCACTCATCACAATTATTTGCCACTTCCAGGAGGGTACAGTAGAACCAAATTCAGAGAAGGACAAAAAAAGCAAGATCATTCAAGGCAGAAACAGCATCTATAGAAGAAAATAGTAAATAGAGTGGAGGTCTGCAGCATCCAAATAGGAGAATGTTGTAGAAGAAAATCAAAAATTTAAAAAATAGGTGCATCAAATGAATGTCCAGAGGACAGATTCAAGATAAAGTAGATAGTTTTTATTATGAGATGTAGCTCAACTTCAGAACTCATTGTGTCTAGGTATTCTGTACAAGAAGGTTTACATGAATTCAAGAAAATGTTAGACATTTTTAGAAGGAAAAAGTTCACAGAGGGATAATAGGCATGAAAAGACACTGGCTCTAGAAATCACTAAATTGTGGCTGTCTGGAAGCTCAGAAGGCATAATCAGGGGTATATGGTTGTCATTTGCTCACTTTTCTGTTGGTTGCTTTTAAAAACAGAATACTGAGCTAGGTGGGCCTCTGCTCTGAATCAATAAGGTCATTTTTGCACTCTAATGACTTAATACACTAAATATTAAGCTAAACAAAATGCTCATCTTCTTGTCTGTTGTTTTAATCTGAGATATTTTTTATTTTCTACCAATTTTATAATTTCATTAATACTATTTCCATGTTATTATTATACTGATAACAAATAAATATTCTATATTGTTTTTTGTGAAGAGGAAGACTTAGCTGCAAAATTGAATATAGACATCAGCTAGCATTTAAAAATCTAAGTCCACTGGTGGAACAAGTAAGATCCTGTGATTTCTAAAAATACACTTAGCTTCTTTGCCGGATTAGCAACTGCAGGATTTTCACATGTTAAGGAGACAGATTTCAGAGATGAATTAATTGGCATGCAAGCAAAAGAAAAGATGATAAGAACCAGTCATAGCTAGGGTAAAGGACACACAGACAAAAGTCAGACATGGTGTACCATTACCACAGGCATGGCGAGGATTTTGGAATCCATAGGTGCAGTTCCACATACTGACAACTCCCAAACATATCAGAACCTGCCTCCAAAAAGAGACATCCCGCTACTTGCTCAGTGAGAGAGACCAGTCAGATGCGTGACATTGTGACAGAAAAGCACTGCACAACAGCAAACCAGTTGCCTAGGCATGATATCTTCAGATACATCACTATTTTTCCAGTATTTGGAAGCTCAGTATCCAAGCAGTAGATGACTAAAGTTGGTCTTCGGGTAAAAAATGTGATGTTCTGTATGTTTTTCACACAGGATGCATACACTGCCTTTCTGCAAAAGACATTTCGTGATGTTTCCACATACTGATTGATACTGGGAATTCTTTTAGCCAGAGAGACTGAGGCCCATGCGTTTGAAACAGCACTGTATGCACACATAAACACGATGTCTTTGCGTGGTCAACATACTGTCAACTAACTGATGAAAAGTCAGATCTCAGTCTGCACTAATAGACAGGGAGAAAAACAATGAAAAAAAGCCCTTTCCACTCTGCACAGAGGCCTGTTAGCTTAGAAATTACAGTTCTTTTCTAGAAGTATTAGAGGGGGAGGGAAAAGAAAAGGA
Organism: Aquila spilogaster; assembly: GCA_024606505.1. Classification (NCBI taxonomy): domain Eukaryota; kingdom Metazoa; phylum Chordata; class Aves; order Accipitriformes; family Accipitridae; genus Aquila; species Aquila spilogaster. The sequence continues at coordinate 63,186,169 of JANHGO010000072.1, forward strand.
GAAATATGTATAATAACCAGAAGAATCTGAAATAATAGTGAAGAATTAGAGATACGTAATCTAGCACTCAAGAAGAATGAATAATAACAACAGAAATATGGAAAAATAACATTAAAAATAGATGGCAAAGTGAGCATTGACAATATGCAACAGAAAAGAATGTAGATGATCCATCATTCTTTCTCAACCAAAAGGACAGAAAAACATTATTTTAGTAGACACTGTGAAATATTTAGCTTCTCCTTGTTATGCCTTTGTTTTATTTCACATTTACTTGAACATATAAAACACACAGTCCTTGTTTAATTGACCACAGTAACTTTCTCACCATTAACATTTTCCACTATTGGTATCGTTCTGCTACAGGTGGCCTATTGTTAATTTCTTAGATGAAAAACTTCTCAGTATTGCCAGACACAGTCTGAACTACAAGGAAGAATTCATTAGGCATTAAAATGTACATTAGAAAGGCCCTGAACAGTTTTCAGAAGAAAATATCTGCCTCTAATGTATGAAAGACCCAGTTTATCAGAACTACATTTTGATGTGTTTTCTGCCTCTACAGGAAATTCACTTCTATTTTGAAAATTTTACTAAGAGCCTTTTGCCAACTGCCTGTACCTCACTGAGATTTTGTTTCCTGTGAGTCGCCACAAACTAGCAAAACTTTCTTTCCTCCTGATAAAAAGAGGTTGGAGTTGGCCTCACTCTCAACTCTAGTTCAAATTCCTGGTGGTAGTACATACTCCATAAATCATAGAATCATAGAATGGTTAAGGTTGAAAAGATCAATAAGGTCACCTTGCCCAACCATCAGCCCATGCAGGTGACAACTCTAGACTATGTCACTCAGTGTGACACTTTTCTTGAAAAGCCTGCATGGATGGTGACTCCACCACCTCCCTGGGCAGCCTATTCCAATGCTTCAGTACTCCTTTGGAGAAGAAATTTTTCCTAATATCCAACCTGGCACAACCTGAGGCCATCACCTCTCATTCGATCGCTGTTAACAGGGAGAAGAGGCCAACACCACCCTCACCACAACCTCCTTTCAGGCAGCTACTGTGAGTGATAAGGTCTCCTCTGAACCTCCTCTTCTCCAGACTGAACAATTCCAGTTCCTTCAGCTGTTCCTCATAAGACTTGTGCTCCAGACCCTTCACAGTTCCATAGCCTTCTTTGGACATGCTCCAGGGCCTCAATGTCTTTTTGTAGTGAGAGGCCTAAAACTGAGCACAGTACTTGAGGTGCAGCCTCACCAGAGCTGAGTGCAGAGGGATCATCACCTTCCTGCTCCTGCTGGCTGCACTATTATACAAGCCAGGATACCATTGGCTTTTTTGGCCACCTGGGCACACTGCTGGCTCATGTTCAGCTGGCTGTCAGCTAACACCCCCAGATCCTTTTTCTCCATGCAACATTTCAGCCTGTACCGCTGCATGGGGTTGCTCTACCCAGAATACAGGAGTTGGCACTTGGTCTTGTTAAAGCTCATATTCTCAGGCTCAGCCCATCAATCCAACCTATCCAGGTCCCCCTGTAAGGTCTTCCTACCCTTAGGCAGATCAACACTTCCCCCCCACCTTGGTGTCATCTGCAAACTTACTGAGGGTGCACTCAATGCTCTCATCCAGGTCATCAATAAAGATATTGAACGAGACATGTCCCAATTTCGACCCCTGGGTAACACCACTTGTGACCGGTCACTGGCTGGATTTAACTCCACCACCACTCTGCAGCCAGTTCCTTACCCAGCAATGAGTGTACCTATTCAAGCCACAGATTGCCAGCTCCTCTAGGAGAACAAATAGTCATTGGATTTAGATTTCCTCTGCTGGCTTTGTTCTAGACCTCAGGCTGCCTGTAGCCAGTGTTCCCAGCAACCTTGGAGCCCAGCATGAGCTGGACCAGGTCATACCTTGCTGTGAGCTCTGCGCAAGCTTGCCTGTGCCCTCTCTAGCGCATCAGCTTTTCCCAGTTCAATGCTCAGGGAGCTAAACACTGTGTACACAGACAAATATTTAAGTACAGACATTGTGGTTATGAGAGCCCACAGTCTCATGCAGCTTGGAATAAATATGTGGACAATATGTAGAGAGGCCTTTTCAAATACAGGTATAAGCTGGAGCTGACTGACAGTTGGTTAATATAATTAACTAAATAATAGCTAGCCCTACACTGTGATGAAAGCAATCCCAGAAACTGTGAGATAAAGATCACTGATAGGTTGCTGTTGACTAAGCTGCCAAACCCCTCTCACACTTTCTTTAAAAATTCCTCTGTCTTCTTGTTTGTGCCTCATAGTATGAGCTTCATCACTGCAATGTGTTTCTTATTTTTCAAATGAACCACTGGAAGCTGAAAGAGAAAGCCAAGGAAAGAACTCAGCAGCATACAGCGGTCCCAGTTTTATTTTTAATGTATTTGAGAGCCTACAATGAACAAAAATAATGTGCTTTAAATTATCACATGCATGAAAGAAGTGCCTCCACTTACAAAAATAAATAGCTGTTTCAACTCTTCGAGCTTTTAAATTTGGTGTAATCAAATGCCTTTGGTTTCTAAAGAAACCAACCTTTCCCTCATTATTGAGATCAATCAGTTAAAATCAGGCTCTCAGCAGAGGACCTAGTTTAAAATAGGACATTACCCTAATTCATTAATCCAGTCTATGAAGTTGTCAAGGTGGGGTACACTTTTTCTCAAACAAACTTGTCGACTTTTTAGGTACAAACAGAAAGTGGTTGCAATTCAACCATGCTTCTTTTCTCTTAGGAACATTCTGTGATGTGTAAGCCGGCAGCAGAGACACACATAACTGTTAGTTATGTGTGTCCCATAACTTAGTTTTGTCACTAAGAGAATAGTCTTTGGAAAAGGAATCACTGGTAGACAGTTGAAGTTGTCAGGTAGGTGACTTGCATCATCAGGCTGGTCAGGGTAGAGCAAGTATTAAGGAAACTCAGTCATCAAAGGCTAACAGTGTGTTAAATTTTAGTAGAATGTCAATTAGCTTTGTCTCTGCTTTGTCCAGGTGCAAATTTACTGGAGAGGCTGAAGGGGCTTTAACTCTCTCCCTGTGAGCACTGTTTAGAGAACACAGTACAAAAGATGCCATTGCTCACAGCTGCATTTTCTCACCAAGATTGTAGGTATCCTCTCTTGTCCCATCCACCTAACAGCTGTCATTAATACAGTTTCAATTATTGCTATCAGTTGCTGTTTAAGTCTAAGATCCAAAGGTGATGTTTAATGCAGTCAAGAATTAATGCTCTTACAACCTATCATAAGCAAATAGTAAGTTTCTGTGCTATTTTTGCTACCTTACAGAATACCAGGAGGGACTGAAGGGAGACTGCTTAACATAGCAAAGAACCTATGTTCCCATTTCTTCTGTAGGAAAGAATTTGACTAGCATGCCATAGAACAGGCAGAGAACTTGAGGTATGTCATGCAAATTTACAGAGCCAAATTAGAAGAATAGAAACAGAATTTCTATATATATGCACACCAATTAGACCATATGATTCCGTTTTCATTTCCTCTCCTGTTTTGCTCTCCCTTCAGTTGCCTGCTTATCATTTTGCACATCATTTGCAGATAGGGGACCACAACTTACATTTGCACAAGAAAAGGGAATTAGTTGTTTTTAAGAATCTGTCAACAACTGTTCATTCAAAAAGTGTTCAGAACACTCAGATGAGGTTGCTAGGTCAAACTGTGCATTCACCTATCTTCTTATTAGCAAAAGCAGAGAATTTAGCAAGTAGATACAGTAAAGGACATTGCTGATTCAAATACTGTTCACACAGAATGTGCCAAGGCTGCAGAACTTGGACTGTCAACTTGCTCATGCTTTCATGAAACTTCATCCTCCTTAGCTGCAGGAAAGTACAAGTGTCAATTAGATTGAAGCTCCATCACACTTCTGAGAATGTTTTTTCATTATCCTGATTCAAAGTCTAAATATTTGGTTTTAAGTGACACTGCTTGAATGAGAAGTGTCAGTTAATAACTTCAGCTGCAAAAAGCTTTTTTTTCTTTTTTTTTTTTTTGGTGTCAAACACGTTGATGCCATGATCAGGGTATTGGCATGATAACATGAATGAATGTGAATGACTGAAAGGCTGATGATCTACGATAATGCAGCAGTTCTGCATGTCACAGACCCATACCTAAAGCACTCAGACCACTCCTAGGGGGACCCATGAGGAGTGCACAGCAGATCTCACTGCACTCTCAGTGTAATTATGGCTAGCCACCCTAAAGGCTGTTACAGGTGTACTACACATTTCATGAGCTTGTAGCATGTATCCAATTTGATGTTTAATGTCCTATAATATCTTGATAGCTAGCAAACTTCTACAGATATTTTAATCTGCTTTTATGAGGTTTATATTTAAGGCTGAAAAGTGCTACTACAAATACACAGTCAATCCGAGGATGGCTCACTTAATATACAACATAGGTGAGAAAATGAGCAAAATGTAATGGAATTGTATAGCAGGATAACAGTCATCTGAAACTCTCACTAGTCCAGTGCAGAGTGAAATCACATACTTAGCTCCTCAACATGGAGACTGTCCCCTTAGCTGCTTTCCTTTTCCACCATAGAATGTGCACAAGGTATTGGACTGTGTTAAGCTAGCTGTACCAAAGTACTGAAGAAAACAATATGCAGTACATGACATTATATGCAGAAAAATGAGGTATGCTCACAACACAGATATTTGTAGCTGATATAAAGAGCTTGAAAAAGAACAACCCACATACTTCCCAAGTCATTGCTTACCATGTAAGAGCTCTGCAAAGCTCACACAAATTCAAGATAATAGATAGATAATGTGATTCTGGATGAATACAGGTCAGGTGCTGTGAGTGTACCAGTCAGGAAAGGAGAAAAGGAGGGCAGCCATTCTTGTTCCTTCTGAACTGAGGGTGTAATGACTGCCTCTACTTTTGGGAGGTAACAGCCAACTTAAGAAGAGGGAGGAAAAGGAATGTTGGGCTCACTTCCATATGCCCAGAAGGATACCAGCACATCAACATCAGAGTGCTCCCATGGACCTTAGGGCTACATTCAGAGATATTCTTCAATTGTAGGTATTGGAAAATGACTCATCTGAAAGGATATAAAAAATAAAATCTAAGTATTAGTCATTCTTTTCTTCTTCCTTCAAAAATGTACTTTCCTACTTCACCCCCTACCTAGAAGGTAGGACTTAAAATTGTGTATATTGATACTACTCGAATCGTGCTTCTGCTCCTTCCACACAATCTATGTAACTTGTTAGTGAGTTCTTTCCTGTCTTTAATCTTTCCTGTTCTGTACCTCCTCTGACATACTGTTTTCTGTGATGGTACAGCTTCACTTCTCTTTTAAAACTATCTCATTTAGAATTCCAAATATCTGATTGTTTGAATCTTCTAAAATTAAACTGAGTTAAATTAGGTTTGGTTTAATTTGCTTTGGTTTTGTTGTCAAAAGCATCCCAGATTCCACATCTCCTAAAAGAGAATATTACTGGTCTCAGTACAGAGCCTGGCTGAATCAGAAAACTAAGCACAGGAAACCAAGCAAGCAAGCAAGAAGTTAAAATGCTCAGCCTGCAAGAAAAAAAGCAGCATCAACCATTGATTTTCATGTGTCATATCTTCCTGTTCACTGACATATTCTGATTAAAGGCTTACAAGTATAAACCCAGAATGACTTCATTGACTCTGGCAGAATAACTTCAAATTTACACAGCTGAAATCACTATCTAACTCCAGTCCTCACTTGGTAGAAAATAGCTCAATATATAGCTTTCCCTAAATAGAAGGAGAACTTTTGAACACAAAACCAAAAAAGCAAACAAAAATAACCTCAGAAAATACTACACTTGGGAGCCACTATCCACCCTTGTATAGTTCTTTTTCCATAACATCAGGGATGAGTTTGTCCCTTCATGTTGGCTGCAGTAACTCATGCTATTATATTACAGAGCTACACTTCACTTCTTTTTTTTGTTTTTGTTCATGCCAACAAGAGCATGAGTAGGCGTCATGTAAGATAAATCTCACTTATTTTAAAAAAGAAAATCTAGTGAACAGGAGGTGATAAATGCTGTGCTGCCTACTCAGGTTCTGTCACATAAGATGTCACTTCTTCATTTTAATTATATTTTCTGCCAACTCACAGAAGCAAACGATTTGTACTACATGTGATCCTGCCTCTTGTGTGGAATATTTCTGCATAGCCCATTGCAAAATGCATCTTCTTGGTTCTGTCCCAGAATTTTCCCATATTCACTTCTATGGCTGCTTCCTGATGTTCTATAGAAACTGTCTCTTCAGGAGATATTAATGTATAAATAACAGCTTGCTCACTGCAAAATGACTCAGATTATTTGGACATGGGACTCATTTTTCAAGAATTAATGAATTACATATTGAACTTAAAAATTAATCTGCTGTTTTAGATATGGTTTTGCTAATGTATGCTCATGGGTAGCTAGATTTGTTACGAAAGTTCTGCTAGGTTAAAAAACTGAAAGCAAAAAAATGCTAGGATCTAGAATGCCATAACATCAATTCCTTGTCTGCTTGCATGACAGACGAGGAGTCCTGTTATCCTAGAGGGAGAAATGAAATGATCTTGAAGAAACACCAGCTGTTCCATTGACTGCTGACATCAGCGTATGATACAGGAATGGTTCCCTCTAGCAGAGCTGGCTTAATCAGTGCATGCCACTGAAACAGCATGGCACGTAGACAGAACACAGAAACAGTGATAAGATCTCCAAATTCCCCAAAATAAATTTCACTCTTCAAATGAGAATATAAAAAATAATAATTGCTCAAATAAAGGAAGCCAAAACCCAAGGAGCATGAACCAGAGCTCAAGCACAACTGCATCCTGGAAGAGTTTTAACACATGGCTCACAACTGTATTTAGTGCTCCCAGGATTGGTAGGTGGTGGAACAGTGGCTTCAGTCAATTTTATTTAAAGTTAGACATCTCCAGAGTAATTTTCAGTATGAGAACAAGAATAGGATTTTTTAATACTTACCTCCATCAAACTGGAAATCATAAACAGGGATGAGAGAATCAATTGCAGGACAGAACCTACTCTGTTTAGGAGTTGAAACAGAAGGCACAAAAAGATCCACACACATGGGAGCAGTCGGGTAGCTGGGTTATGTAGCAGACAATTTCAGATCCAAGCTTGGGATTTTCAGCTACATCAAAACCAGTCAGACCACAGTCTGAATGCAAAATTACATTTCTTAAGCAATCAATGATGCTGTGATTTTTGTGTTATCTCTGTCCAGTCAGGTTGGTAACATTTCTGAACATGTTCAACCTTGAACAAAGGAAGAACATATTGTCTTTTTCATTGGACCATTTATTTTTCATTAATATCCTTATTGTGCGGAAAAAAGGAGATTGAATTAGAGACTGAACATAAGATTGAGTTATCTGCCAAGGAAAAAGGTTATCTTATAGTTTATCTTTGTCAAATGAGGCAATCACCAATTCAACATTCTTTTCTCTGTGCTGGGCCTTCTAGGGACCCTATGCTTTAGAACAAAGTTTCCTACTACTTCAGTGCCTGGAGTGCTTCTCTGTAGAAATACTGCTTAAGTCAGACTGCAGCTCTGCATAGCAGCAAGGTTCAGGATGTTCAAAACCGTGACTTGACTTGTTTTCCAACAAAATACTTCCTTTACACCTGCTAAGACAAGCATAATTCAGGAAGGAATTACTAACGAACCTCAGCATTCACTTTCTTGGCACTTCAAGCCTCTTCCGGTGGGAAGAGCATCTACTTTGTTTGGCCATAAAGCCTGCCCTTTCTGCTTTGTTTGGACAAATATCTTATGTGAATGTAAGTCACATCATAAGACTCCTTAAGCAAAGTTTGCTTAAATTTAGAATAGGCATGTTTATGTTCTTGTTTACATTTAAACATTAAAAAATAAGAAAATAACCCGTATTATGATATACAGTTGTTGTTTACAGTGCAGCATGTAAACTGTAAGTTACCAGTATTTTCACAAATTATTTGCTCTTCCCAGAAGGAAACTTACTTTTTAGTGCGGACTTACACTCAGTCTTTTTGAAGTATAAATCTTCTTGGTCTGTAAATTCTCTGTCTGTATGAGACAAATGGAGGGACTTTGCATAACTGTGAGCTGCTTTGCAGATGAACCTTCTCAACAGAGGGGCTCTGGCTCCTTTGTTCCCCAGGAATCTTCAACTAGGAAACATAGGGAGCCTTTATTTTCCCCTTCTCTGCTTGGGATGAAATCCCTGTCTCACTTCTTCAGCTCATAATGTGCAAGCTGATTTTCCTGACTTTACAGCTAATTTGCTCACAATTCTCTATTATTATTCTTCACTTTAACATCTTCACTGTTCCTCAGCATATGTGAAGAATCTAACTGGGCAGCTGAAAAAAACTGCCACGCATGGTATCTCCCCACCTTTGCATATCAAGACTTTTTGTCCCTCTGCTGTGCTGTCTGCTTTTCTTTTTTTTTGTCTGAACTATGTAAAATTATAGGAGTAAATGGAAGAAGAGTTCTGCTGAACTGTAACATCTTTAGAACACAATAGGAAAGGCGGTGAAGTGCATAGAATAAGTACTGTTCAAAAGTCAATGTTGCTATAGCATAAGAAATTCTGTCTGTTTTGCATTCGGAATAAGAAAAACTAAATAAAAACTTTACAATTGCCCCAGAAATATATGTAGATAATAAATCCAATTTATTTAAAAGAGACGTACATATTTTATAAACGATAATAGAAGTGTATTTGAAATTTCTTTCTGTTCTGTGTAATAAACAGCTTTGCTACACACATTTTTAAATCAGTTTTCAGTAATACAACTATATTGAATGAGAACAAGCATACTGACTAAGAACAGAAACACTGAATACTCTGATCCCCTAGCTGATAACCACCATAGAAATGGGTAATTTTAAGGAATGGACGTACTGCTGCTTGTTTTACTTATTGTCAGGTGGTATATCAACCAAAGATATACAAGTTTGGAAGTCATTATTCATGGCTGGAAATTTTCTATTAACTTTTCTTTGATTTGTATTGATAAAAATACTGTATAATCCTGAAGGGGAAAAGAAGTAGCAGGTAAGCCTGCTGAAAATAGATCTAACTGAAATTATGAAGACAGTCACTACACTTCAGTGAAATGCTTTGAGTCTGCAAGATCCTTTTTTTCTATCAGAAGTGACGTATAATATTATAACATAATATCTATCTTACATAAAGTATAAGTTACATGTTTAAAGTACAAGGAACAATGGCTTTACTGATATCTAGCAGAATTTCTCAAGACTTTAGTGCTATAAAACAAGTCTTAATGTCTGTAACAGGATATCTGAAAAAGGCATTACCTGCAAATGAGTTAAATATCTGGTCTTTTGAAAAATAATGAAGAGGACCTTCAGCCTGTTTCCTAAGGCAGCTTCCCTGCTGTTCTGGAAGAGGTAGGGAGTCATTCAGATGACTGGGGAAGAATAAAGATATCTGGACATTCATTCATTCCTGAAGACTTAATGCTCATTCACATTGTTAACTATTACTCTCTTCTGTCCCTTTGTCTGTTCTCATCATTGCCCTATTATGTCATTACAAGCTGTGGACTTATAACATACACCTAAAAGAGTTTTCTAAAAGCGTTTTTCCTTTTTTTATTTAATTTACCAAATTGTTAACAGATTCCCATATTGATAATAGAAAAATAGACTAAAATTGCCTGTATCAGATCAGATTCTGTTTGGTATATATTAATATATTTCCAAGCCCAACTGAAAACACTGTTTCTAATGAAAACATGGATATATTTTTATTGAAAATAAGTCAACAGAAATAAAAAATAAAATAATCTGTACTCTAATTAGGTATACATAGAATGTTTACATGCAGTGTACACACGGTAGGATACTAGGGTTTAGCTGCATTTGCTGAGTTAGCTAAATGTAGGGAAAGGATGGGAATTTCCCACTGAATCTTCGGTGCATTGAGGGAAAGTCCCCAGAGGTGGTCCAAGTCTTACTTCCAATCAATTTCAGGCAGGTTTATACCTAATTCTTCCTCAAATGATCCAACTAGGTTTTTTCAGTTTCTTTTCTGTCTGGAAATTCCAAAGGTCTTTCAGCAAGAAAATGTCTAAAAATCACATTTTCCTTTTTAGCAGGAGTTTTCCTTTATAAAGAAACATCTTTCAGTAGGTTTTTTGTTTTGTTTTGTTTTGTTTTGTTTTGTTTTTGAGGGGACTATGGCCTTATTCCTGCTCCTGCCTGCTGCTCACCAAATAATTTTACATGACCGCAGCAAGGGTCAACAAGTGTCTTTTTCCTCAACTCCACACAGTATTTTTGAAGCATGTATCTGACAGATGCACTAAGAAATTTCTGTCTACATATGCAGTGACTTCACTGAAGTGGACAAGAAGAGCAAGCTCTGACTCTGTGTGAAACTATCATGCTCTGCTGGACCACTGTCCCCCTTGGTCCAAAAGGACGAAGAAGGGTATATCAAGAACAGCTTTTGGGAGCAGATAGCATTTCATCCAACTTGCCAAAGTCACCTGCCAGTGTAAATATGAGCCAGGACAGAGCTACTGGCAGATGATAGTGGGGCCCAAGAAGGGGACATCAGCTGTCCCAGTGTCCTCAAGAAGAGGAGGGAGATGTACAAAAGTCTACGTGCAGCAAGGTGAAAAAAACAACAGTTACATGTAGTCATGCTGACGCTGTCAATAACCATAAGGAAGAAAGCTCCCATGATTACTGCTTTTCTGAGAAATATTAGACAATAATATAGCTGTAGGTCAGGTAAAACATTCCAAGATACAAATCTCTTAGCACGTATTTGGTCTCACTTCTAGCTCCCAGAATGCCTGAAATACCACGAATTTGATGTCTTTTCCTTCTAAACTGTATTCTAATGATTGAACAAACTCAACAGAACCTGTTCAGTTTTCACAGATAGCGAAGACAGTTTCTGGAGAAGTAAAATGACTGAAGACAAGTAGATACCATGACTGTAAGTCCACCAATAATATTCTACTTAAGGGACTTGAATTGTCTCTTAATAGATTTAGATATACCATGTTCTAGAGGTCACACACCTGCAGATAACTACCCCTCTCCTGCAATACATATTTTATACTAGTTTGGCTTCATCATGTAAAAAAATTACTTTATGTGTAGTGTGATTATACATATTTAGAAATAATCTCTTTCCTTTAACACTATTTCCATTAACACTATTTCCATTATTAGAAATGCTCAAAGTTTCTTCCAGTGACTCATCTCAGTGATTTCCAAGGGCTTAGAAGTATCAAGAGAGGAGCGACAATACCACAACAGACACCCAATAGAAAATTAAGTTAACCAGCTTTTCTGATGTGAGATGAAGAGCTGCATGCAGAAATGTACTTCTATTTCTGCATCAAACTATTTCAGTGCAGTTGTACGCCCACGAATATTTTAGTTTCATGAACTGTAGAGGGATAATATTTATAATTATAGACTCACGTGTCCTGATGTGAATGTATTTCCCACCAAAACCAAATCTATTTCTTTGTAATTTGACTGCATAAACCTTATTTGCATTTTTTTCTGACATTTTTTGTACTTCTTAGGAATCCACAGTAGGTTTTCAAAATGTCTTGCGTTATACACGAGCATATTGTGTAAAGCAATTCCTGAAAATGTTAGAACAATGCATGTGTTTAATGTATGAGTGCTTAATTGCAACTATAAAGACATAAATATTTGCTTAATCTACTCATACTGCATATTTCTTAGCTGAAAGAATTTTCTAAACTCCCCCAAAATAGAAAGATTTTTGCCCAGAGATAAGGCTCCTAATTTTATCGGTCACATATATGCAAAAGCAGCCCAGCAACCTTGATAGTCCTTGCAATTTGGGGCTTTGCTTGTAAAGCAGTGAACACAGGCAACTTCATTTCACACCGTTAGTTAATTGCAGTGTACATAAAATATTTTTAAAATGGTTCCGTATGTGTAACTGTTAGTAAACATATTTTTATTGAAAGGTCCTCCTTAAATTACAAAGTAACAACAATTTGTTTTCATTTAATTGACAGCAAGATATCAGTGTATCAGCGGCTTTAAATACACAATGGAAGATCTCCAATAAAGAGACCTTTGAAAGTAAGCTTTAGCAATCTGGAGAGAACAAACTGGATCTGGCAATATTCAAGCCTGTACCATTCCAACTACATGCAGTCCTTGCTCATCATTCATCCAGTACTAGTTTTCCAGGGAGGGGATGTACAACCCACAAGTAGCAAAAAAAAAACAACAACAAAACACCTTCCAAATACCTAGACGTGTTTCTTTTCCCTGTGATGGAAAGGAAATGTCTCCTCTATCTGTATTTAGCCTTCCATGCAGCCCAGCAGAGGTACTATCTCTAGAAGTATTTGAGAACTGTGTAGATGTGACACTGAGGGACATGGTGGGGATGGGTTGATGGCTCTACTAGATGAACTCAGTGGTCTTTTCCAACCTTCATGATCCTATAACACAATAATAATACAACCATGAGAAGAAGATAGAGGGTTGATAAGACTGCTCCTTCCTGAGAGCGCGCACAGTACAACATCCTCACAAGGAGCTCTCTTTGTGATCCAGAATAGTTCTCTCTCTTGATGAAGATGGTGCCTAAGTAAGCAAAGCTAAGCTTGAGAGGTCTTTCTGCAGAAAATAAATATACGCTTTTTTGATGGAGAAGATAGTTGCTTTTCTAGTCAGGAGAATGCAGTTCACCTTACCAACACTGAGTAATAGAACTCACACATCTCTTTCCCTTAATATTTAGATAAAAAGCACAACTGTTCTTACAAAGAAGAGAAGAGGTTATGAGAAAAGGATCAGAAGGACAACAGCTCCTTCCCAGAGCTGTTTCTGTCTGCTTGTTGACTAAGGAGAGCTTCCTGCTCACAGGGCCTACAGGATAAGTAGCCCTGCCACAATCCCACTGTAACAAAGGTAAGCCCTCCAAAACACTGGTTTGACCTCTAAGCACCTCCTCCACACAACCCTCTTGTCCAGGTTTCCATGTCAAAGAGAAACAGAGACCCAGGCATGTTATCATTTTCCTCTTGAACATGGCTTAGTGTTAAGATCATCAATGAATCCTCACGGAAAAAAACAGATCTAACAGCTCATTTGACTCAATGGGACCAGCTATGAAGAATGAAGATTACAGAGTCTTATGCACAACAAATGAAGACACAAGAACTGTAACCTGAAAAGTGGTGTTGGAGAAGAACTGAAAGAAAACAGAGATATCCACAGGTACAAATCGCAGTCAGGATATTCTAACTTTGCATTTTTGACAATATATAAAGATTTGACAGCTCCTTGCTGAAATCAGAAGAAACTAATTAGAATGTAATTGGAGCAATGAAAGGAAGTTATATATTGGAGTTTGTGGTTTGGAAATGCAATTTTTGAGTACACCACCTAAAATGTCTCTGATGATTTTGAGTAACCACACATCAACAGCTAAAAAACAAAGCCTAACTTAACACCTTTTCGGCAGCCAGGAAAAGGCTGCTCTAAATTGTTATTTTGTGTATATTTCAAATGATAGTTGGAAAACAAAATACTGGTATGGGTGCAAGAGGAGATAACAGCATTAAATATAACATCAAATCAACAACACTATCAGTGTTCCCAAAACTCACTAGAAACTCCGTGACAGTCATGCTAAGTGAATGGGACAAATCCAGCTTCTGATTTAGTAGGCACGAGAGTTCTGCAGGTAACAGAATGAAGAAGTGTTACCTTTTCTTTTGCTCAGTAAAGAACTGGCTGGATGGCTGGGCCCCATGAGCGGTGGTGAAAGGAGTTAAATGAAGCTGGTGACCGGTCATGAGTGGTGCTCCCTAGGAGTTGGTATTGGGGACCATCCTGCTTAATAATTTTAATGATGATTTGAATAAGCGAGTTTAGTGCATCCTCAGTAAGTTTGCAGATGACACCAAGCTGAGAGGAAGTGTTGATCTGTCTGAGGGTAGGAAGATCCTACAGAGCCACCTGGACAGGTTGGATTGATGGGCTGAGGCCAATGGGTTGAAGTTCAACAAGACCAAATGTCATGTCCTGTATGTGAGTCACATAAATCCCATGCATCTGTACAGGATTGGGGTAGAGTGACTGGAAAGCTGAGCAGTGGAAAAGGATCTGGGGGTGTTGGTCTATGCTCAGCAGAACATGAGCCAGCAGAGTGCCCAGGTGGCCAAGAAAGCCAATGGCATCCTGGCTTGTATGCAGCCAGCAGGAGATGGGAAGTGATCATCCCCCTGTACTCAGCACTGGTGAGGCTGCACCTCAAATAGTGCATTCAGTTTTTGGGCCCTCACAACAAAGACACTGGAGTCCTTGAGTATGTCCAGGGAAAGGCAATGAAAGACGTGAGGGTTCTGGAGCACAAGTGTTATGGGGAGCAGCTGAGGGAACTGGGATAAAAGCATGAAGCGAATTTATCATTGACAAATAAACACACAATTTCTCATATTTTTCAAAGGAAAAAAAGAAAAGGGGAATGAAAGAAATGTATGCTCAGATGCGTGGGAGGTGAAATATACTGAAGCTTTATTAAAGCCAGGTAATGCTAGCACAAAATTTTTGGCATAGCCAATAAAACGGAATACAGGAATACCAGGAAATTAAAATTTCTTATTTCATATTTTTATTAAGGGAAGTCTCTATTAAAAGAAACAACTTATGGAGATAGACCAAAACATTACAATCACAGCTCAGAGTGCATCCTCTTTATTGATAAAGACCTCTTTATTGATAAACATTTGCAAGAGCTGGGCTACTCACGCTAAGCAAGAGAGATCGCAGCCATAGCATGTCTGCTTGGTATTCCAATCCACCTGAGGGCTTCTTCATCTCACCAGATACAAAAAAGTTTGCGGCATTGCATCTATATTGTTGCCGCTCCTCTAGGTGCTGCCTGGATGTTCATCACAGAAGTTTATCATGGTGAAAAGATGTTTCCCCCACCAATCAAACTAGAAAGCAGACACAGAAATACAAGTTTTTAGTATTAACATTCAAAGTCAAGACCTGATGATGCACAGCTGGGTTGTTCACTGTTTGTACAGACCCTGAACCTGTTCCTTTGAAGTCAATAGTGGTTTTACTATCATCTTGAGAAGAAGCGAGTAAGAACAAAGAAGAAACAGGCCCATATGATCATTTTCCAGTCTCATTACTTGTTAGGAAAAGAAGATACTTATTTTAAGGAGAAAAAATAGTTTGTGGACCAGGAAAAGGAAAACAAATGCAAGGTAATGTGTGTATTGATACTGCATTATGACTTTAGAGTTAGCTACTATGACTAGCTTACTCAGTTTCTTAGAACTTAGAAAACCCTTCAACAAAATAAAGAGTCAGACATCGTGTTTTGTCTAATGATAGTAAGCCAGATGGAAAAGAGCTATGATAACAGACATCTTATAATAATTCCATTACAAAAACACAAACCGTCTGTTGAATGCTTTTACTTCTGAGTCAAATGGGCTGTCACAAGTCAAATGGGCTCAGGAATAGCGATTGAATGACATCAAACTTTTCCTTTCCTAACTTTTCTTTTCCTAACCTGTGGTTAGATCATTTTTCAAAGTCTCTTAAGATAAAGCCTTTAGTTCTCATGATAGTCCTTGGCAGTAATTTGGGCTGATAATAAACAAGCCTGTGTTAACTACATTTAAAGACAGAATTCACATCGTGAGTTAGATACACTTAAATGAGATAAAGGAACACTGCAATAAAAACACAACCACTGTACTATCTCTTTCCTACAAATGGGTTTCCAGTACAGTTTCTTTGTATGTAGAAGCTTGGTGACTGCTACATAGGATCTAGTGAGTCAGTTTTTACTTACTTATGAAAGCCTCATCAAGAGCTTTGTTTTGTTCCAGAAGAAGCTCCTTTTGAATTGAGAACATCCAAGTTGAAAAAAAATACCACAAACCTAATTTTTCCTTGACACCTCACTACGCTCACACCCAGAATGGCAGTAATCTGCATGCTGGCTTCTTATTCCACCTGGAAACAGTTGTCTGTTGCTCTGTGGAGTTATTCCTGGCAAAAGAAACACCAATGACAAAATAGTCTTTAACAGGCCTTAAATACACAAGAACCTCCGGCAGCAGAAGGAAGAATCTAAAGAGGAATATGGTTTACCTGGACTTGCTTGAAATTTCGGCAGTGTGAAATATTTATAGTCAAAAATAGATTTTTCTAAGATGTTTGTCTTTCTATGGTTTTGCTGAATATACAAAAAGAGGGGAAGCTGACACTACATAGGGCAAATGAAACTGTTTAATGCAGTACAGTCTTGTTTTCACAGCTGAAGAAAAATAAAAGTAGAGTTCTTTTTTTCACCTGAGTAAACCAATATGTAGACAAGACAGCAAAGTGTCTTGATGAGGTAAATCAACAAAAGCCAATCCCAAGAACATATAGACTGTGAGCCCTGTTTCTGTGTACAGGAGTTTGGAGGTGAGGGAGAGGTAGGTGAGACTTGTGGAACACGCTACTGCCCTCTTCAGAACAACAGCATGTAAATTCACGCATACCTGCTCTGAAAGTAATGCCTCCTATTTTATTATGTTGGTGCACGTTGTCAGAGGTGGATATTGGTGATATGGCAGTGGAGGTCGAACCTTTCCCCAAACACTTCATTGCATTTT
This sequence comes from Aquila spilogaster, assembly GCA_024606505.1. Taxonomy (NCBI): domain Eukaryota; kingdom Metazoa; phylum Chordata; class Aves; order Accipitriformes; family Accipitridae; genus Aquila; species Aquila spilogaster. Next base: position 63,202,923 of record JANHGO010000072.1, read on the forward strand.
GTTGCTGTGCAACAGATGGCAGCAGAGAGGCAGTTTGACAAAATGGTATCTGACACGGAAATGCAAATGAAGCAAAGGAGTGGAAGTGAATTCCTCCATGTGGAAAAAATGGCACCCACTGACATTCATCAGTGCTTGCTGAACATTTATGGAGATCAACCAGTGGATGTGAGTACAGTGAGGCCGTTGGTGGTGTGTTCCAGCAGTGATGACAGCAACAGTGGGTCAACTCTCCTGGTATAGATCTTCGCAAATGCAGCATGCAGGCTCTTGTTCTTTCCTGGTGAAAGTATACAGCTAGTGATGGTGATTATGTTGAAAAAGAGTGCTTTTTAGCTGAGAATTTGCTCTGTCAAATAGTGTTATTGTGATCTTTGTATCTGTTGTAGTTTCCATGGAAATAAATAGGAGGCATTACTTCTGGAGCAACTTATGCACAACATTTTATTTTAGTTTGACTTGTCATGATCCATAAACTAACAAATTTTAGTCAGCTTTGTCCTCTAGGCTTTTAAGTGTATCAGAAATAAAGCCTACTTATAGTCACAAAGCTATTATTTCTCTGCTGAAACTAGGGCAGTCCAGTTGTATGCTACTCCTTACACTTTTCACATTTGTTCACATCTAATAGGTGTAAACAAGATATCTAAAATAGCATTGAGATCTTGCAGTCCAGTTTCAAACTCTATATTCCATGAGGCAACACGCTACCCAGCCCCTGGAGACAAAGCCACAGTGATTACGTTGACAGAAGTGACTGTTCTTAGTCTTATATATATCAAACACTGGTGTTATTCTGGGAACTAAGACGATAGAGCTTAGTTTGCAGTGTATCTACAGCTGCTGGAAAAATCCTAACAGAAAAGAAAAAACTAATTGCCACTACCTTCTGCTTTATGGTTTTAACAAGTTCAGCTTTATCTTGTATCATTACTGCTTAAAACATTGTAGGAGTCTCATTCACAAATTGAGCTAGGACGAGCAAGAAAGGTCTTTATTTGTTCAGTAAATGCCCAAGCTTCAATGAAAATGTATAACTAGAAAAGAAAACTTCTCCTGTAGGATTCAGAGGATTGTATTCAGAGGATAAGCATGTAAGGATATCTTATAATTATCAGCACAGCAGCCAGTTTTAATGCAAACTGAACAAGAAAAAGAGCCTCAGAGAAGCCACAGGAGGTAAAAGAAGTCATGTTCATTTCTTCTTTTCACATACATTGCTCATTCTGCAGCAAGTACCTTGCACCTGCACCAGTTTTCTTGCCTCAGTGGAAAGCAAAAAGTTCTCCAACACTTCTTTTGTATCTGCTCTTTGAATATAGTAGCTGAAATTCTTTATACCTCAAACCAAGTTTCATATGACTTATGTGATGTATGGGTATGCAAAATCCAAGCCACAATCTGGCCCTAAAATAGTATTAAGTAGTCTTTGAAGCAGAGCTCAGTTATGTAAGACATTTAAAATTGAATGAGGTATATCACTTGAGAGCATAGCATAGAAAGAATGTGTGTCCTGACTGGCTTGAGGAGGAAGAAAGGAACAGAAATGAATGGCCCAGCTGGCAAGAATGCACAGTTTTGCAGTTACAAATAAATTTGGCATCTCATGAACAAAAATATCAAATGACCAGGGGAATGGAAGGAAGGCACAGATTCAAACCATGACCCAGTAGAGGGAAGGCATTTGCTGTCATGCAACTTGCATGAAGGGCAGGCAGTACTCCAGTGAATTACAGTGTAATGTATTTTGTTTCTGTTCAGCACATTTCACATGCTCTTCATGAAAAGAAAAAAAAGCACTTCTCAGTCCACTGCTGAAAGCCAATGAAAATAGGCAAAAGTTGGATCTTGTCATCCATGTGCAGATGCATTACAACATGACAAGCGTGCACAAGCAATGAATTTGTAATGTAAAAAAAGGAATCATAATTCAAGACCTGTCCCTGCATATTTCAGGTAGGAGCTTAAAACTGTCAGAAAGCCAACAGTTTAAGATATTTCAATGCAGAAAAAAAATAAAATTGAAATGGGGTTATAGGTGGCTGAGCCGATGTGCTGCTCAGCTGTAAGAAACACCTTTCACCTTACTTTCAGAGATTTAATAGTTGTGGAAGATGGAGAGCAAATGAAACATGAGGGATCTGTGAACAAAAATAGGAAGAAGGAATAAGTAAAGGTTGGTTGTGACAGTCTCCTCAGATTAAGGCCTTATTCAATGACAAAGTAATGTGCTGTTGAACAATGTACATTCTGGGCTGAAAGACAGGCTAAATATCAGCTGTAGCCTCAATGGTTTGCTGTGTACGCACCATGTATAAACCTGCATCATCTTTTGTTCAATGAAGAGCTCATCTCAACTGAAATGACTTTCATAATAAAATCACAAAACATAAAAATCTCTTCCATAATGACCCCTCTTATCCATGTGAAAACAGTAACTATAGTCAAAAAAGGCATAATGGAATTAAAAAAAAATCTTCAACATTTTGAAACAACATTAAAATTTTGACTGAGAAGAAATGAGTACAAGAAAAACTAAGTGTAATAATGACTTTTAAAAAAGATGGATACAAACCCCTCTAATTTTCAAATGCATTAAGCACAGCCTTAGCAGCAAGGTCACTGAGGCACCTTCAATTGAATTGAAACTGGAGACTCATAAAAGTATCTTCTCTAGAGGGATTACTAGTTTTAGAAAGCTTCCCTTTTTTAGTTCAGAATATATATCGTAATACTTTAATGACTGTAAAGTGTTCTTGAAGTGAACATGAAGATCTAATGACTTTTACTCTGCACGACTACAAATTTCCCATTGCTTAGAGATCTTTTGAGCAACAGAAAAACAAGATAAACACACGGTGATGCTGTGGTCCCTACATTTTGGTTTCTCTGAAATGGGAAATTCTAAGAACGTCTTTGTGAGCTTCTGGTCTTATTCTTTCAATACATTTCAGATCCAGGTACAAAGTTTTCCCTACTGAAGTCATTAAGAGTTTCATTAATAAGTTCAGTCATGCAAGAACTTTAGTGAAATTATATAGGAAGGAACATTTTCCAATTTTTGTATTTGATCTCTTGATTATTCAAATTGTCATCTGAAATAAGTTCTTCCTAGCTTTTAACAAAATTTAAGGCTCCATATTTCATCATGATTCTATTGTCAACGGAAGAAGCAAAAAAGAAACCAGTTAACTGTCAGAGAGTCTACGGAGCATAAAATACAAAAACCTGGGAGGGTTTGCAGGCAGACAAGAGCAGGTTACACTAAGGTGGTTCAGTTTTGAATGTCCACTTTCTAGTAGGCCATAAAAATGTGTCTTTCTTCCAGAACTTCCATGAAGTATAGCTGTATTTAGAACACAAGGAAATAGACTGGATCTGTTAAAAACAATTTGCATAGCTACATTTGGAAAGAATTATTCTGTCCACTGCTATAAGAAGACCCCTTGATATTAGAATTAGAGCTATTGGTGAATAAGTAATTACTGAAGCAGTGTAGTCAAACTGATAGCAGCAATAGAACAAGGAGCAATGGGCAGAAACTGAAACACAGGAAGTTCCGTACTTAGACAAGGAAGAACTTCTTTACTGTGAAGCTGACAGAGCACTGGACCAGGCTGCCCAGGGAGGTAGTAGAGTCTCCTTCTTTGGAGGTATTCAAGATCCTCCTGGATGCCTACCTATGAGACATACTGTAGGGAACCTTCTCTGGCAGGAGGACGGACTAGATGACCTCTAGAGATCCCTTCCAACCTCTATGGTTCTGTGATTCTCTCCCTTTTACAAACATTTTCACTCAAAACTAGCAGTGTTCTGTCCCACTTAGCTAAGAATGCCTTACCTCCTCTTTGCCCCAACCCACTGTTTCCTTATCTGTGCAGTGCACTAACATTGGTCCAGTGTACTTTTTTTAAGAATACAAACAACTCAGCTACCTAAAGGAAATAAGAAACACTGTATTGACCCTAAGCTAGGACCCTTTCACCCTTCCACTGACAGCCTAGTTCTTGGCTAAAAAAAAAAAAGAGAGAGAAAGAAAATCTCTAGAAAGAAATCATGCTTTTATTTTTAGCATACATTTTCAGTGTCTGCTTGCAATAGTCACTTGTTGTCTTACTTGGATTGTAAGTTACCCATGTATCCATGAACCATTTTCATTCTCTGTTTAGGGGTTGATTAACTTTCCAACAGGTCCACATTAATCCACAAGGAGCCTACTCCCATCAATATAGCTGCACATGGCACTCTGAATATGTTAAAGATCTTCAAGTCTCAGCCTAGTGTTAGGCTGAAACCTGGCAGCTCCAGTGGGAATTCAGGACATGGGAAGAGAGGTGAGCAAGAGCTGAGAGCCGAGAGAGAGGGGAGCTGGCAGTCAGGAAACAAAACCTTGGTTTAACTACATGAAAAATGACCTATAATATTTTCACCTGTCTTCTGCACTATTTTGTAATTTTTCCACATTAATAATTACACGCAGAACATGGTAACATTGTGCCTCAAAGCTGAAGTCTGGTGTCCAGTGGTCCAGTGGAGAACCAAAGGAAAAGAACCAGCCAGAGTAGTTGGTGACTTGGACATCACTTAGCAAAAATAGAACAATCCCAGATTAATTCAGTGCTCCCCTGTGGATAAAAAAGAATGGTGAAACAGAAAAAAAAGCAAATGGATAAAGAAATCCCAGCACCTTTGTTTACCTCTGCACTCTAATGCAAAGTTCTGTTCCTTCTTATTTCATGTAGTTTGAATTGTTCCCAGGCTTTGTTCTGGAGTGAGTTAACAAGACTCCTCAAAGTTGCAATCCAGTGTTGGTTCACCTTCGGTAGCAGCCGCTCTATCTGGACAGTACGAATAATATTTTTTACCACTTTGGCTTACCACCAAACACTCATCAAATGTGACATACACATGAAAGCACCAGTATGGGAGTCAGTCAAAGACTGTCAGAATACTTAAGGTGATTTGAACTGTGGGGATAAAAATTACATCAAGATCATCATGCCCAATGCTATGTGAAAAAGTCTGGGTGGTGATAGAAAAAATCTGCAATGTAGGTGCAATCTATTCTAATTCCCACTTTTTATCAGTGTAGTTATAATTATGGACACATTAGTTAAGCTCCTGCTATCAATTGTCATCAATAGGAGCCCCCACTTCCACTGATTGATTATAGAGGGAGTTTAAGGAGAAGAGTTTGCTGTCTTAGTCATCTGAATGAATTGCCTTAAGAGGAACACTGAACGCTTCATGTATGTGACTGAACCCACGGCATCTGTTTTAATGGAAATGAACAGAAGTAAATCAGACAATTTTTTTTGCACAAAGATGTATCCAAGACACTACCTGAAGAACAGTGTGGAAAAAAAAGGACAATTACAATGTGTTTTCTTTATATTGGACATCATTAACAATGAGCTTTAGGCAGGGCTTTTCACTGTGGAGTCTTCCAGAGTTTCAGAAACAAACTTTTGAGTATTTGATGTCCAAAGACAGTCCGATTGTTGTACTTGGAGTATAACAAGCCAAAGATCACAAAACACATTTCAGGCTATAAGGAAAACTAATCCCAATTCTGAATCACAAACATGCTTGCTTGGGCATAAAGCCTAGTTTCTCTCTGAAGAACAAAACCAATGCGAAATGCAGAATAGATAATATATGCTTTTCTCTCTACCAAAAGATTAATGGATGAATATGAAAAGCCTTTAATATATAGCTTTTTGAAGAAAAAAAACAATGGAATTCCTGGTAAATTAAAATGTTTAAGCATCATTTCTTATCTATAACTTAGAACAATGCCTAGCTTATTTTAACCATTACTTAGGCAATTCTAAAATATATTTAAAGAACATTTTTATATTTTTATTTCAAAAAGCTTCTGCATCTTGTGGAATGCCACTAATTCTTTTATTAGTGATTAGACAAGGGTAGTCAAAGTTAGCAGAGCTGGGAAAAAGAAACAAAACAAGTTCGCTGAATATAATGGCAGGTATAGTTTACACTTCACCATGGAGAGATCTGTCAGTGTACTGACTTCGCAAGAGGCACTGTCAGACAGAAACATTATGATCGGTTCTCTCAAGAGAAGTGATGAAATGAGTTTCTGGGAACAGAGGCAGTAAGAAAGACTTTAGAAGCCCTGAAAGAGAATTTAGGTACAACAGAACCAGGATAACGTGACATTCTGGAAAGATCCAAATCTGGTAGGCAGACATCAGAACCAGAATGAAGTACAGATCTACAGAACTTGTTGAAAAGACAAGAATAAAATTTTGAAACAAAAACTAGAATGAATAGAGCCATTTCAGAAATGTGCAAGTATTCTGAAACAGATGGTGCTTGGAAAGGGAGACAAGACTGAAAAAAAAAGAAAGATGAGCAGATGTTATCGATGCTTCATGTGAATGACTGGTAGGACTAAATTCTACCCCAAAACTGGGATAATGGGAGAAATTACATCATCACCAGGAAGGGTGTGCGTCATTACCAGAGCACACTCACATGTCTAGACTTGCGATTGGATAGCCAGAACCAAAGACAAATTTGGAAGTCAGATGGAATGCAGAGGAGTCAAAATAAATGAAGCATAACCAGTCCTACTGAAGCAGATGGTTTGAGATGTTGCTGGACAGACTTGACTCCTGCCTCAATGTCACTGAGAGATTACTGCTATGAGGATGCAGAAAGAGACTAATTAGGACACATCTCTGCAAGTTTCCTGATTTTTTGACCTTCCCTGATCCTTCATTTGCAGTGAGAACAGTCTGAAGTACATGGTTTGCGTTTACTGTAAGGAGGCTTCAAGAAAAGCAGCCATTTCAGATTCATTCCAAACTTACACAGTGAAATCTTAATTTTGCAAGATACTAGATAGTGAGAATTCCCTCCTATTTGTTTTACTTTTTAGTATCATTCTGTCTTCAGTTTTTTCCTTTCCAAGGGCCCAAATGTTTTTAGAGCTTTAATGATTGATTCAGCACTGAATTAGCTACTATTCACAGTTCACCTGTGACCTAGCATTCAATGCTCTTGAAGTGACAAACTCAAGTGGGGCCGTCAGAAATTGTCGTGGCTGGAATTCCCTTACTCTTTTTAAGTTTAACAAGCTGCACTATCCAAAAGGAGTTACTGACTGAACTTCCTGACCTCTATTCATTACCTTCCTTCTGACCACGAAGAACAGCATGTGAAGCAGCATATGCAGTCCTTCAATCGGAAAAAAAAAAAGGAATTAGAAGAAAACCTGCATGAGCAGAATCAACTTCCATTGTCTGGCTTCCTTTCAAGCCACAAGCATAAGCCTAGTAACATACTTGCTCTGTAATTTCAGTTCTCTCTGACAAGGCTGCTATCTGTGCATTCAGACTTCAATTGGTTGAAGTAAAAGGTATCACTCATTCTTCCAGAAAATAGCTGGATTATTTGGCCACTTAAACCAGCATACTTCTTGTGCTAATCTTCTGTTAATTAAAGAAAAATTTCAAAATGATTCCAAAAGACACACAACAATACTTTCAGAAACATACTAGATTTTTTTTTTTTTTGCAACCTATGTTCATTCTTATTTAATTTAAAACCTGATTAGAGAGCTGGAATTGTTACAGCCCTTGGGAAATAACAACTATTGGTGCTGGCTGGAGTTTTCGGGATATAACAAGTTTCAAAGTAAGCCTGTGAGCAGAAAAATCTCTATTTTGAAGATAACTTCTGCCCATCACTTCTTTTTTTTCCTTTTCTCAAAACCCCATCTCAAGGGTCTGTCATACACAACAGCTATCTTTACTTGCCAAGAATCTGTGCTTCATGATCACGACACCACCTTGTGACTTCACAGCATTCAGACCTTCCCTCCAAGTCACTGCTGCTCTACAGCATAAGAATCCACAAAGAATAACAAGATAATTGCCCTATTGCAAAAGAGCACTATATCAAACCTAAGTCATGCCACAGAACTGGTCCTAATGCTGTGATGTTGTGACAAAGGAAAGTAGATGCAAATGATTGATGGTAAGTGTACAGCAGAGGATCAAATACAGCTCAGTGCCTGTCATTACCAGTTATGTCATTGTCACAACTGAACTAATTTTTTTTTTAAGAGACAAATTATTATTTGTCTCTGATATTCACAACTGGCTGCAAAGTAGACCAGTGCTGCCCAGTTCCTTTGTATAAGTGTAGATAATAAAAAGAAATCCTCTCAAACTGCAGTAGGTCTGGAGCAGTAACACTTACCTCTCTGAGATGGAATTGCTCCCAGAACTTGTGATGTTCTGCTGCTTGGAAACATCAGACAGAGAGTAAATGATTAGAAAGGCACCTTAGCTCTACTAAAATCAATGGGAACTTTGCAGTGGCCTTCAGATAAGGGCAGGATTTCACCTTGAAAATCTTCTTTATTTTGATCAGGGAAAGAGAAAAATAACAGACATTCAGCAAAGCAACACAAACTATACAAATGTGTCAAATACTTTTTATCTGTCTTGCTTAATCTGATATTAGAAAGGGATATCTAAAATGCTGCTGTAAGCAGGCAGCCTTTGGGTGGAATCCATACTGTGAGGAAGTCATTCTCTGCCCTGTGAGTCCTAGAACAGGACTCTTATAACATGCTGATCTCTAAACAATTTTCTTATCCAGTGGCAGGTCAAGAGGAGGTGAAGAGCAAAGAGGGAGAACATACTGGGAAGTCACTGTAAACCACAGCCTGCTAGGTTTACAGTAAAGCCTCTTCTGGGTAGCACCAAAGATAATATGCCCTAACAGACAGAAAGGGGTCCCATGCAGAGCCATGCAAGTGGCTTTGTGCCAGGCATCCTTATTACATTATCCCAAGGCTATTGAGTCCTGTTAGAATCAGTACTGGAAGCTCTGTGCAGAGACAACCAAGAGGAATAGCGGTGACTATAGTGGTACTGGTGCTGAGGCAGAATGACTCATCCCTGATAGTTTCCACATACTCAACTGCAGATCTTTGCAATTCTTGCACCTTGCAGGATTTTTCCATAAGTCAGATTTTGGTAGTGCCCCAATACCTTGAACTGTGGAAAGCTGGCATCCTGTGGTGTTTGTTCACCTCCCAAGTTCACTCCCTGAGAAGAAAGATGGTCATAAATATCAGAAATGTTGTCTGTCTCTGCAGTGGGGAATCTTGGCTCTTGAAGTCTGCTTACAGGGAGACTTCTGTTTGAAACCCGGGAAACAGAAAAAAGAGTACAGCCTCCCAGTCAAGTATGGAATCTTTCAGACTTGGTTTCCTCTGGTGTGCTATCTAAGATGCAAGAGAGTAGAAATTACGCTAAACTTCTGCATGTTTCTTCAGAACCTTTACTTTAAACACAGACACAAAGTATTGGTATGAAATTTAGTTTGAATGATAAACACTAAGAAAGAAAGAGCAGTCCACGCGAGCAATTTTAAGAGAGATAATGCATCAAAGGTGAGAAAACAGGTTGCGCATCCACCCAGATGATCCTTCTTCCCATATACATACAGAAAGAAAACATAATGCATAAAAATGTAGCACTTTCATGACAGAAGAAATCACAGTCTCTCCAAAAAAAGTAGGAGGATATAGTAGGAGGAAGACAATAATAATCTGGATTTTCTGAATTCAATGATGAAAAGAAGAAAAAAAAAAGAAAGAAAAAAAGGAAAAAAATAAGATGACTTAAAGCTGGGTTTTTCAGAGGATGCCAAAATAATTGGGGTTGTCAGTTCATAAAAAAATCCCCAAAGCTCCGTAATGGTTTCTATTTTTGCCTAAGTCTTTAAATTCTATAAGGGCAGGGATAGAACTCTGTTCTCCTCCTCTTCTCTCTCTGGCTGCATCACTCTGAGGATTAATGCATTAACGTTAATGAGATTGTTTCACTCACCATTTGAGAGGGCTGCATGTTGTATGGATATTTTAAAACATTTCCTTAATGTTAGGATTTTGAATATTTTAGATTTTCAGGAAGGTGTTTATTTGTGATGTCAGACTGAGATAACCTTGCTCTGTGTTCTCTTGTAGATCAGTAGTGTTACCTGAGAACAAATCAAATAACTCTTCATAGAAATGTTTGTCTTCATTTGAATGTAAATGAAATTCTTCATGTACGTCTATGCTTCTCTGAGTTCAGAGGCACAGCTCTTTAAGGTTTACAGACCTGCTAGAAGAGCTGAGCAGGGACCTTTGAAAACAAGGGTCAAGACAACAAATAGAATGGGATTTTTCTCTGTGTAAAGCTCTCCTGTCTTGACTTGATGTGCCAGATCTGAAGAGATGGCACAACTACAGCTCTGGAAGCTCTTCCTGGAAATTCAGAAAGGAATGAAAGACAAAATCACGTTTTAAACTTGATGAGAAAACAAAGTCTGAATAAAGACACCATTCCAGAGATTTGAAAAAAAAAAGGCATTGTTATATGGTGCACTACTTGAATGACAAACATTTACCGGAGCACTGCCAGAAGGAGACACATAAAAACAGTTGGAATTTTTATGCAGTAAGTTGTATTAAGGCCACCAGGCTTATACTGTGGAGTAATAAAAATTCAATAGAAAAGTTTAAACCTTTAAGATTGCTTATGCTTCATGTTTATAAAAGAGAAGGAGGCACAAATCTAAATAATAAACTATCAACTGAAAGTTCTGTTCACTCATATTAAGGAGTTTGATACACAGACCTTGGTCAGGTAAGAGAAACAAAGGGGGAGCTGCTTTTGTTTTGTTTTGTTTTTACATGAGAGAAGAAAGTAATGCAAGGACAGGACTTTGGTTATGAGTTTCAGCTTGCTTGTTATGTACTGGGAAAGATTTCAAGGATGAGGCAGAAATAATCCCAAGTGTCAGAATACTGAGTAGGAGGCGAGTGGCAATTTGGAGCTAAAATAACCCATTTTTTTTAGACCCAGTAGGCATATTACATTGTGATTCCAAGGGAAAAAAAAAAGCTATTGTTGAATACTGAGTTTTACTAAGTTGATAGATGTCTTGTTCTTTGTTCGAAATTGCAGTATTTGAATGCCTTAACAGAGCCTTCTGAGTCTCCCTGACTTATGCAAAACTTACTTATAATGAGTGGCACTTGAATTTGAAATTTTGTGGGCAAACACAGGAGATACAGACATCTTTTTTTCTTCACAACTGAAAAATAAGTATTTCACAAACACAAGAATGTATGAAATCCTGTTAAAAACTGAAGTTTTTTTGCCACCTGAATTTTTATAGGAACTGTCGACATCCAGTCTAAGCATGGGCATATTTACTTTGTGTTTCCAGGGCAGCCAGACTTGGATCATTTTTCATTTCTGCAGGATCTGAATGGCAGATTTCAGAATGCCATGTTGTATCACAAAAAATGTCAGACACAAGGCCTGTTTTCAGCCACTGAGGTCTGTTGTCCATGCCTGGCAGCAAAGCTGGGTAAGCAGATAGAAAGAACTGTTTTTATCCCAGTGTTTATTAATCAGAATTGACCATCAGGATTCTGGGTCAGACATTAAATAGGGGGTTATCAAGGTGTCTTGACATTAGATTGTTACAGCATTGGATGCCTAAGGCTGAGACAGAGGCTGGTTCATAATGCAGGTATCTTGTGTAAATCTCTGTTAAATGTTAGAAAGGTTGGTCACTGTTATTATACTGACTGGGAAAGTGTCAGAACCAGAAAAACAGATGAGAATACAGGAGACAGCTTGGGAATTCAGTCCCTGCCTCAGGACCTGTCCCTTGCTAATCCAATGTCAACACCTTACAGTATCCACCAAATGGCAGTAGTACTCTGCTCAGACCTGCTCACATCCTTCTTCCCCTTCCTCAGTGTTTCTCCTTGAGACTTGCTCCAGACCCTCACCACTAACGGTTATGAGCTTTATCTGTTTCAGTTTATCCAGGATCATTTTTTCAGCCTTTGTTATTGGGGCAAAACATCCTCAAGATTAAATATTTTGTTATCCTTGTCACTATGACATTCCCAGCTGCAGCTGCAAATAGAAATACTTTCATTCTATGCAACTTTTGGTGCTACACTTTCAAACATTGAGGACCTTATTTGGCTCACTTGCTTCCTTTTTCAGCAGTAGAAGGTTGTTTATACCCCTGGAGATATCACCTCCTCCAATTTTCATGTAATTGTGCTATGTTTTCATTCCAAACTGACATTCTGCCCAGAACATCAGAGGACGCAGGGGTACAGGACAAAGTAGAAAACTTTTGGGTCACAGCACAGAATATTATGGTATTCATTAGGCTGAAATTATATATGATGGGCTCCTCAGTTTAAGGCAGTGTTAACTGATTAGGAAATAATTTGACAGTTTTGCACAGTACACTAAAATATTCACATATGAACTAAAAAGTTATGCAAAGAGTAACAAAATGTATTTATTCTGCAATATCAACACAGCACTCTGCTGAGGTTAGGAGCTCTCTAGGGAGTTCATGAAGATGGGGCAGCTGTCTTCAGTCATGTAATAGCGGTGAACAGATTAGAGGATGGAGACTGAAATTTATACAAAGAGGTAGCTGCTCAGCTGAGGTTCTGTACCCTCCAGAACCTCTTCCTGTCACTCACTTCCTGTTGTTAACGCACACTCATGTCTACCTCTCCAGGTAAGACCATAAACATCATGCTGCAGGCTACCCATGCCATTGCCAGGATATTGGGCAAAGGCTTTCTTAGGGCCTCGCACTGAGGACTTTTAAAGCTACTAAGACTGGATAGGGGAAATCCACTGAATATCCAGACAAAACAAGAAAAAAAACCTCATACCTGTGGGTTTGCATGGTCTGGTGGACAAAGACTGTGCCAGTGCCAGTCAGGTGATACAGGACCTTTCATACAGATCCTTTCCTGTTCCTGAAAACAGAACTGAAAGGCTGAACAGAGCAAGGGCAGAGACCATTTGCCAGACCTATAATGTAATTTGTTAGTTCAGTTTGAACAGCTTAAAGGACATAGGCCAATTATCAGCTATGATGAGCGGTAGACTCATGTCTAGTCTCAGTCAAACATTTGGATTACATCCTCCTGTTAGCTGTGATACTTGTAACCTGATTGTCATACTTGCATGCTACTGTGGGAGTAATCAAGCCTAGCACTATTTCTTTGCATTTACCTTCTCGTAACCTCTACCTAAACATGTATGCAACAACATTATACCAATTGATCCAGATCAAGTGTAAGATTAACAGCATAAACATGGACGAAAAGTTTTGATGTATCTGAATTTTATTAAGTGAAAAAAACCATATCTTTAAAAGCTCTTATTATTATAATAATACTTTACTTTAAAATTACTTCCAAAAGTTATATTAAAATAACCCAACTCCCTCCTTTTCTACTTTGCATTTCTAGTACAGGTTGGAAAGTTGTTGGTTACTGATGGTGACAGGATGCTACAGACAGTGGCAGAACAATCAGATCCACCATGGAAAATCTTAAGTTCCAGTTGCCTAGAGATCATTACTTGAGATTTACATTTAGAGAAAAAGCTTTTTGCCATTGCAATTTGACAACAGATAAATAGAAATGTCATTTACTGGCTCAAAATTAAAAATAGAGACTTGTTTATCTCTAATCCTTTTGCAGAATCTGTGTGAATGTGCCTAAATGTCACCATATTCTGGATAGAATTTGCAATGCTTTCTGCAATGGGCTGCACTAATAACATGATGCAGCACCAAAGAGTAATACAGCCCAAAGTGTTGCAGGTAACCTCCTCCTAAAACAAATTGCTATAAAACTGTCAGTGAATCAGGAAGCTAGATCTTTTATTCTTGTGTGAACAACTTTTGCACTGGCAATGCTGTAAACCTGTTTCAGTTTTTCTCTTGACACAGATGACTAATCGCAGGGAAAAATCTAAAATCAAAAAGACCTGAGGGAGGTAAATAATGTTAGTTTAGGTTACTAGATGAGCAAAGGGAAACAGACAGGCAGAAAAAGTTGAATGAGAACTAATGGCATAAGAAATGCAAGCCATTCAGAAAAGCTTGCTGCTTCACCAAGAGCAGTGCCAGAGCCTTGGGGATCCCTGGTATTCAGCAGCGATGATGCAATCTGCAATTGTAAGTCAGCTTTGTTTCCCCACCAGTCACATGCACCATTAAAAAGTAGCTAGGGAAAAAAGCCCTTGCAGCAGATTTGTGTGAAGTAGGCAGTGATTTTCTGCTGCCCTTTATAAACTATTGGCAGAAATCCTATTCTTCTAAGCTACCCTTCCACCAAATCGGAGGTCCTAGAAATGATAGTTCAATGCCGCAGGAACTGACAGCTCAGTGGAGTATGAGAAGAGGACTAAGGACAGCCGGAAATGGTTCACAAAGTGTCACTGCTCCTGCTCCAACATGCCACTCTGCATTTAGCTCTGTGTCATCCTTAACATAAAAATAAAAACACTAGGAAGTTTTCCAAGTAGTGTTCTTCCTTGTTATAAATCGTACAAAGAGGTCTTTTCAATTATCCACAGATATCTCTCACAGAGCCAAGCCTAAAAATTCATTTTCCTTCTGGGAAAATATAGGGTGCAAACAATTTGCAACAGCATAAAACTGAATAGTGTTTCTCAGCCTCTTTTAACAGGAGAAATCTTGTGGCTCACCTTATGCTACAGCAACTCATTTTATTGTTGCATTTCTTGATTTATGACCAATAAAAATTATAGAAAAATCATTACTTTTATTTTCCCTCATTGCTTTGTAGAGAAATGCACATGTATTTTTTAAGAAATAAAGCAATTCCTTATCATTTAATGGACTGCAGTCTATGTCTCAAGAAGCACCATTGGATCACCAGGTGGGACGCCCTGGTGTGGCAAAGCACAAACTACCCCTAAACCAAGCTTCCAGTTTGATGGAAGTGCTATTCTCTCAATGCAATAGAGTTTCTCTATGATCACATCTAGACAAGCTTCTGCTAGTCCGTGTTCACTCCATCTAGGTTAGCTGTCTCTCCAGTGCACAGAACACTGAAAGAGACCATTAACAGTGCTTTTTTCCACTAACACCAGTGGGACATGCATAATCATATAGTCAGACCAGGTAAAGATCAGAGCAAACAACCCCCTCAGCACGTTAGCCTAAAGGAAAACACAAGGACTGAGTCGGAACAGCTACCTGTGAAAATTAGCCACAGTTTAGAAACAATCTTTGCCTGGCATCTTCAGCTACACACAAACAGAACAATGTTATTTATTGAGAGAAAACTTTCCTCATCAATACACCTTGTCAGCCTGGCCCTAACACTCTTCATTGTCTTTATTCGTTCCTGCATAGAATCAAGATAAGGAATAAAAGCCCATAGTATGTAAAGATACAGCAACCTTTGTTAAAGTGTGCTCTACAACAGTGCTTAGTATTACAAAAACTGGATCATTTCTGGATGGCATGGAGATAAACTGGGTCTTTCCCCTGGGAAATTTTCTAGTGTAGAAGAGAGAGATCAGAGACCAGTTTACTATGTTCATGTAAAATGGTAGATGGCTGCAGCAAAGTTGCTGGGCTGGAAGTGTGACCAGAACTTGGACAGATTTGATTTAAACTAGAAAACATTTGATAGTTTTCTCTCCAAATAACTCTTGAATGGAGTGTTGATCCTTTCTTCCAGATAGTTTTTGAGTTAAAAACTCTGCACTAACTATACCTGCACTAATCTGTGTTCAAAAATCTGCATCCAGAACAGCTTAATTTCAGTTCCCTTTCTTTTTTTTTCAAACAGTAGGCACAATGTAAGCATAAAGACTGTGCATTAATATTTTGACTTTATCACTAACTACCTCTAAAAAAGAAATAAACATATAGGATAAAATAAAAAGGCATAGGGAACACGTAAAGAAAAATTAAAAGAGAATCTAGGTAATATTATTAAGCCCTAAGCCTCTGCTCTACCTTTTATTTTAAGTGTAATCTTTATCACTTGCACAGAAAACCTGAATTTCTTCATCAATTTGTATCAAATTCAATAACGATTGTCCCTGCATCAAAATCTCCTGAACATCCCTGAACTGAAATCACCTTAGACAACCTGAGCAGCATCAAACTGCAATTTGCCAGTTGTGATGAGAGACAGGGAGATAAATATTCTTGCCTGAAGAAAATCTGCCACTATTGACAAGAGTTGAACTTTTCTGGCCCCACCTCATTTCCTTTGATGAGATCTCTCATGGAGATTACTTTAATTGTTAAATGTCCTGTACCCAACAAGTGAACTCTCCTGGGGTTATGGGTGGCAGCTGTGAGTCAGAAGGATCTAAAATGCTGTCAATCACTACAATTTCCAAATGTACATGAATATATATGTATATGAATGTATATGTATATATATTTCAATGTATAGGACTTATAAAAAAAATAATAAAAAAATCTATAACAACTTACGAGATCCTACGCTGAATGAAGTTTTGTCAAAACCAGAACTTCTACCTCTCACACAGCTCCAGTCTCACTGACTTCAGCCCTAAAAGCAAATACTTGGAGCTAGTATATAGCAGAGAAATTGAGATTGCTGGAGCAGCAAACATCAAATTTGGCAACACATCTCCCTGTTATCCTTGGAGCCCTTACAAGACATTTCTGTGGTCCACACTTTGGCCATATGCCCTCCTGGATACAGTAGCCAAGACTAAACAGCTGTGATGCACCAGAATGTACCTGCAGAGCAAATAATGGACAGAAGCACGTTTTCCAGTGGGAGATGAGTCTCTCAGTGTGGCCACACCAGCTCTGAGGTTTTTTGATGCTATGCACACAAAGACCCAATGAAACACCTCCAGAACAGCAGGACAGCTTCTAGAAATCATGACTCTTCCAAACAGTAGGAAACAGAGGCAGTTTTGATATTTTCATTTAGTGCCCTCCACCCAAAGCTAACCCTTTCCTTGAAGAGGGATGAATATACTTCTCATTCTTTCTCAGGGGACCTACCAAACTTACTGTCTCCACCTCAGTTCCACAGCCACTTGGCACTTCTTTGTTTCATCTGGTCTAAAGGGTTGATTTCAGCTTTCAAAGATGCTGTTTCTGTTTTAGACCAGAGGACAGGGTCATACAGATCACTTCCCTGTTTTTCTAGCTTTAGCAAGTTGGACTTGTGAAACACTTCAGTTCTCGCCACAAGCCTTGACTTACTTCTGCCCTAGGACCATTGTAGCTATAGTACTTCTACACTATTCACAAAAATTTGTGTATCACTGATACTGCTACGTTTCAGCTCCATGTCTACCACAGAGTTATTTTTTTAATCATTGCTGGACTTGCAGACTACTGGCATTACTGCCTGTTCCATTGGTTTAGCATGCATGAGAAGTTCTATGTTTCCAGGCTGTTTTTTTTATGTGATAGAGCACTGCAGAGTCCCTGGACCACAGTGTCATTCTGCCAGCTGACATCGGTATCTGGCTGTGGATTGCCCTCAGAGCAGCCACTGAAGCCAAACTCACTAGGTACATTCAGAAGCCAGCTGCTATCAGAAACATGTTCACTGCAGAAGTAATGGGAAATTAGTAGCATCCAATGTTTGGTTAGTGCTTTCTTAAGTAACAAACTCTAAGTCCACATGAAGTTGGTAAAGCTGTTATCATCTCTGAAATGGAAACTCCAAAGCATATTACAGATGGAACCCCCTGAAAAAGAACAGTAAATTGCTACCTTTTACCAAATGTATTGATTTTCAGAGATTATAGTCACCCATGCCTCCCAGGGAATTTAGATATGGAAGTCAGCGGATGTTGTGGGTTCTCAGCACCTTTGACGATGAGGCCACCTGCCCAGATGACTATATGGGGGAGCAGATGCAGGTTGCACCTTGCTAAAAATTCTGATTTTGACAGTGTGAGCCCGGTTTGTGTGACATTCCAGTAACATTTTGCTGAATAAATGACTTCTCATCCCAGTATTAATTCATACATTCACAGTATCTCTAAAAGCAAAAATTTATTTTCCTGTTGAGTTCTGAGCACAAGATTAGTTAAATCAACACGCTGTTCTCTGTGCGCACAAGAGCGCTGAAAATTGCTTGCATCTCAGAGGTTATTCGAATTACATAAAAACAGCATTCAGGAACTGTAGATCCATGTGGCCCATGTGAAAGTGAATAGGGGAGGATGTGCATCTTATTGTGAGGAGGAAAAATACAGCTTTGCTTAATGCAGCCTAATGGCTCCATGAGAGTTTTGTTCAATTTTCCCTGGGGCAACGAACTCTCCTAGAATCATTGAACCGTTTCAGTTGGAAGGAATCATTAAAGGTCACCTAATCCAAATCTCCTGCAGTGGACACCTACACTAGATAAGGGTGCTCAGAGCCCCATTCAGCCTGATCTTACATGTCTGCAGGAATGGGGCACCCACCAACTCTCTGGGTAACCTGTGCCAGTGCCTCACCACCCTTGTAAAAGACTTCTTCCTTATGTCCAATCTAGATCTCCCTCTTTTAGTTTGAAACTGTATACCCTTGTTTTATCACAACAGACCCTACTAAAGAGTCTGTCCCCTTCTTTCTTATAGTCTCCCTTTAGATACTGTAAGGCCGCTATCAGATTTCCCTGGAGCCTTCTCTTTTCCAGGCTGAACAGACCCAGCTCTCTCAGCCTGTCCTTGGAGGGGAGGTGTTCCATCCCTTGGATCAACTTTAAGGCCCTCTGACCTTACTCCTTCCTTCCTTGAAATGTGTAGTGGTAACATTATTTCTATGTTCCATTGAGGAAAATGGTTTTCCCATTCAAAACCAAACAGCAAAGATACAGAGTCTATGTGATCTGGGAATCGGCTCCGCATGCTCTCCCCCTACTGTCTCTACCAGTCAGTCCGCTCCTGGGTGTAAGCAGGAATTGGGCAGGGCATTTTTCAATAGAAGGAGTTTCCAGTTTGGCACTCAGATGCAACTAGTTTCTGAGTTTTGTGGTCTGGAGAGTGTAATGCAAATTCGGTATGTTGTGTTTAACTTTTGATTGATTTGTTTTTGTCTTTTTTGTTTGTTTGTTTAATTCTGGTTGATTTGACTGTCAAGATTTTCAATAGAATCAACAGTAGTAATTTAACTTATGTTACCTGTTGTGGGTGGCTTATGTAACGTTAAATTTTTACTTTTGTGCAAAGCACCCAGTTGCCAAGACCATAAGCATTATATGAATTACCAAATGAAGTAATTAAATGAGAGGCTTTTCAAGGGCTCTCAAAGGAAATTTATTCATTTCTTCGTAGCTCGAACTTTCAAGCTTAGATAAGGGAAAGAACGGAGTAACAGGGATAAAAAAAAAAATCAATTAGTGTATGACTTTCTTTCAAAGCATATTCCATAGAAACATTGTCTGCTTCTAGGAGCATGTAGATACCATAACCAAAGTCACAACCCCTTATTGGTAGTCTTTGCATATACAAGAGAAGAAAGACAAAATATGCTTTAAAAATCTGCCTCCACCCCAGGAGACATTATCATCTCTGTTGTATGTAGAGATGTCAAATGATTTGCCCTGCATGAGGAATGTGTACACAGCCTGGATTTGAGCCCTATCTCCTGTGTTGCGTCTCTTCGACATGGTCTTCCTTCTTACAAACATTCTTTGCTTCTTCCTTGATGAAACATGCATAAACTGAAGTCAAGCCTGAGCTGTTTTTTGCTGCAATACTGCAAGCATGTTTGAGTTTTTCGGTAGTTTTGAGTTTTGAAACATAAATTGTTCCACTCTTCATTTCACATTTCTGTCACATTAAAGGGATGTAGAGTCAATGCAAACTGTGGCAAGTCCAGCTATGTGCCCTCTGAGGTCTTGCAAATTGACTGTCTTTTTCCAAGCACCACTGCAGCACTGTCTAATTCTGCTGGCTACACAAGGATATCCAACATGTTTTAGCTGATGGTACCTCTCCTTAGCAGATCTTTACATGCTAGGACACTGTAGGATTTGGAGTGAGAAGTGAAACAGTAAACAAATCCCACTGTTCCCAGATGGCATGGCTTATGACTGTCATCTCCATCTTGTCAAATCTGATTTATTTACTTTAGTGTAATGTTACAGCAAATACAAAATCAAGAATTTCACATTTATGTGAATAAGCAGATGAAGTTAGTGTTTGGAAAAACTACACCACTCTGTATTAAATGAGTGAAAGATTCACTAGTAGCTGTAACAATAGAAATAGAGTGAATTAACTCACTAGAAATGAATAGATGTTTCATGCAAAAAAAGGCATGAAGAGTGGAGAAGAAAATTATCAATAAAAGGCAGCCAGATATTAGACATGGTGGAATGTCTTGATTGCAGACTTTATGGATCTCAGCTATTAAACATGCTATATAATAGTGCAAATAACTTTCCTGAAAAATTACAAATCAGTCTTCAGCCATTAGAGAAAATATTATGTGATATTTTGAATTAGTCTTTAAAATGAAGCTGTTCAGATATGCTGATATCAGGGATAATAGTAGAGCTCTATGTGAGATGATATTCAGTCAAGGAAAATAAGAGATAATGACTATGGTTCGCTTCAATAAACCTATGGTTAAACCACACACAGACATATGCCCCAATAAATGTTGCTTGACAATGAGATCAGCCATAGTGCACTGTGTGAATAACAGAGCTGTTAGAGAATACTGCTGTCAAAAAATGACTAACATTAAAAAATGTTACCAGATAAGAGGAGAAAAACTATGGGCACAGCATATCTATCATATTAGGTCACCATTTATTAATTTATCTTTGAACTGAGAGTTTGAAAATGTAACTCTAAGCTATAGGGGAACTGAGCATGGAACAGAAGTTATTTCTTGCTCAACTTGATTTAAGTAATAGCAGAAACTGTGCCGTTATCAGTGCTGCAATCTGAATCACAAATATGTTGAAAGTCTCTAAAAAATTTCTTCCATTGTACTAGTTAACAAGGAAGGAAAGCCAGTTTCCCCTGACAGTTTGCTTATGGTGGCAGGTATGGGATTTATGCCACTAGACATTCAAGTGGTGAAGATGAGTCAGTTAACATCTTGTTTCAATCTATCTTTCCAGAGTGGTACTTCTCAAGCATTCTGAAAGTGCCTACTTCTTTTGGCTTGTGCATGCCTGTTCACCCGTTTTTTGTTGTCAGATGCTCATCTCCAAGGCAGGGTGGTGGGAATTGGCTGGGATTACTGGCTGCAAGTATGTATTCCCATTCGCTCACTCTGGTTAAACTGAGCTGTTGCTGGCACTTGGAGGTAGTTAGCAGCTATCTAGCTAGTTGAAACACTTGGAGCCCCAAATTAAAAATCTGTTCATGCTAAGAATAGAACAGCTACTGGTCTAGGAGGAAGATGAATTGCTATAGATATATTTCATTTAGCACTTCATGAGCTATTTCAGCCTTTATGTGGTTACTCATCTAGGGCAGTTCTGGAATGTAGGTGTAGTCATGAGGAAAACAGACCTGGAAGAGACTTCCTGGGCCATTTGCAATTACAGAGAGCTAGCTTGACTCTTTAATCACCTAAGAAGCTCCATTCAGAAAGAGAAGTTGCTCTTTTGCTATTACTGGAGGATTGTTCAAATGTCTTTGGCATTAGAATCCTGTTTCTAATTTCCATCAGTTTTTTTCTTGTGCTAATAAGTCCAAAAATAGGCTCAGGTTTTTTTACATTTCTGCAGACCTTCTCTCTCCTCTGCCATGTGCCTTTATAAACAGTAATTATATCCCCTCTCCTCTTTCATTTTTCTGAAAGAAATGTGTGATTTTTTCCTTACATCTATCTCATCATATTCTTCAGTCCTTCTGTACCCTTGCATATACTTGCAGTATTACAGTTCTGTAACTCTTTCTCGAACTGGGCTGGCCAGAATTTGATAGAGACTTCTAGGAAAGATCTGTACCTTCTTAGAACTGTCTTGATATACTTTTCCATTTCCACTTCAAATGCCTTGTGTGTTATGGACCAGGGTTGAACGTTGTTGGTGGTGGTTAGTTACTCTTGTGACCCGTAATTATTTTCTGGTCACCTGGTACATTCAAGAACTCTTTCTGTCATTTCCCATTTGGGAGCCCAAAGGTAGAACAGAATGCCTTGTGTGACCTTTACACTTGGATAGGTAAAATTCCAGATGTTTGAGCTACTGCTGCCTTTAAAGTCAAGGGTACTTGTTGGTAACAGTAGCTCCTGGTGTTAGGAAAGTATGGAACCTGAAGCCAATATTTTTCAATTTGAAGTGTTTAAAATGAAGTTCACCTGTATATGTACTGTACAAGATATACAGTATCTGTATATCTTATATACTGTATAAGACTGTATAAGATGTACTGCAGTGAGCTAAGAGCTACATAAAAGAGAAAAAAGAAAATTACTGCTTTACAGACATCGTTATTGCAAAGTCTGCTTTCCCATGCTATAGAAAGGGAAGGGTATTTGTCCAGGTAACATAAAAGTTGAATTGGATTCTTCAGCTTAGAAAGTGTATTGTGTCTCTTACATGATATATATATATATATATAAAAGTATATGTTTCATCTAGAGCCTTGCTCTGCACTTGAGTCTTGAAGACAAATACATTTTCTAAAAATGAATATCTCCTTAAAATATGACTCACTGTTGGCATAACTTTTCTTTGATCAGATTACTTGCACCTTACTCTGTGCTTTTTGAAGGCAGCTCTGTGTACATCTTGTTTACATGTGCCAGTGACCTTTACTCAAAAAACTCATAAATAAATGCTAAGTCCCTCATTTCTATCTGTGAAATCATAGTAAACAGCACTCGAGAGGAGAAGAGCTTATGATTAGGAAACTGTGTTATCAGATCTGATGAAAGGATCAAGGAGAAATCATCTGTCTAAAAAAATAAGTCTTTGAAGCATTCTGGTCAACAGCAATGATTTGTGATATAATACAGATTTTGTGCAAAAACACTCCCCTCTTTGAAGGAAGAATAGAAAGCAAATTGGCTTACATGAAATACTTTGTGGGAAAAAATGACACCTACAACAGAATAGAAATATTTAAAGGATGATAATTAGAAATAACTGACCCGTAGAACTTTTCAGCAATGGCTATAGATAGTCATAATGGCTATGTCAAGAATTCCAGTTCAAATGTTTTTGCACCTCGCTTGTATTTAGTAAGGCAGCACACTGCCTTATTCAGGAAAATTATTTTCAATTTAAAATCTATGTGAACTGCACAATGAATTTTTCCATTTCAGTAGCTGGATGGGCAGTAAGGAGAGGTTCAGCAAATGATGGGCTACAGGCACAAAGTACATGCTAAATTGTTCTTTGTTTTCATGTTCTGATAGCTGCCTGCAAACCAGTAACAGCTATATGTGGACAAGTAACTTTTGCATTCAGATTACAGGAATATTGCTTATGTTTACAAATTAGATTCATGAGGAGAACATGGCAAAATTTGTGTGTCTGTAGCTGACTGATGGGAAAAGAGTAATTGTCCACTAAGTACAGCTAAACTGAGCTGGTTATGCAGAAGACATATGCAGGGCGAGAGAGAAATTGTATATATTTATTCAAAAGTGGTTGTATTTTAAATCAGCTGAACTACTGTAATACAAAACTGTAGCTAAGATTTCCCTCATGTAACAGAGCAGCAGAGAAGCTGTAAAACTCCAATAATAAAAAGCACAAGTATATGTAAATCCAAAAAAGTTACTGCAAGCAGGCCATAAATAGACTTTGTACTGGGAATTGAATTGGAAAGCTGAAGCCCAGTAAGCAACAAAAATTTGCTGGTATGAAAATGTATGCAAGCACAAAAAATCTGCTGGTCTTCCTCTTGCAGTGTTGGCAGAGATGTCCTCTCTGCCACTCTTCTACCCCAGACACTGTCAACTATCAATGCCTTCTTTTAGGAGAAGAAATCTGCAGAACTGCAATAGAATGACTGAATTATTGACAAACTGTTTGTGATAAAACATACAGATTCAAATCCAGATTGCTTTCTAATATTCACAGTTTTGACATACATCTTTCACACAGACCAAAAGCTCAGTCCTCTCCAAGCTAAAAACAGGGCAAGCCTGTAATGACACATAACTGCCATATGTGGATTTACTTCAGAGCATTTCAGATGATAGCTGAAGGACATTATCACACGTGCTTAGCAGGAGAGTGAATTTTTCAGGTGGTCAGTAGCAGAGCTAGGAGGAGAAACCCAGACTCTGTGGGTCCCTGCTCTGCCTCGCTGTTTTGCTGCACAAAAACTAAGCTGTACAGGAGGCAAAAATAGTTCTACTTCTCAATTCCATAATAACATTTATCTAACATACCTTGTTTAAACAGTGTTTAAAAGCTTGTCTTTCCCCAAATCCCTGAAGTTGTAAAACTCTAAAATATCACTCAACCTACGAACAGTAACTATCACTCATAGTGAGAGTATGTCAGACCAGATGTTGGAGAGAGCTTTTTATGACCTACCAGTGTCTCATAAATATATTTGGAAAACAGATGGTTTACAGACCAATTATGTACACACTTTTCATTAAACGTATATATATCATGCTCTGCATCTAAGTACTAATGAAACATGAATAAAAAAGTCTTTGTTCCTTTGGTCATCAAATTTTGCTCTTGGTATTTCCATAATCACTCACAGGTGATGCCTAAATACAAAAGAAGGAAGAATAACAAAACTTTGATAATACATATGCCTGACAGTTTCCTGGGTGGCAGGTGTCACGAACTTTGGAAGATTAAATTGTTGCTTGACAGAAGGCCTTCAGTGGTCTTCAAGGAGATGTATCTTAGCTTGATTGTCTTGCAAAACAAACAGTATTTTCATTTAACATGCTGAACTTCTTTTAATGTTCATTTTGATGTTCCTAGTCTCTCCTCTCCTCTCCCCTCCTCTCCCCTCCTCTCCCCTCCTCTCCTCTGCCCTCTTCCACAAATGTAGAATAAATCCAGTTTCTTTTCCAAAATATTGCTGATATTCTTGCAATCCTGAAGACACATGGTTGATCATAAAAGGCTACAGAAAGTGCTTCTGTTAGAGAAGGACAAAAGAAAACTGGCCCAATCCCACAGCAAATCTGCATAACAGAGCCTAAAATAGGGATAAACCTTCACCAGATGAAATAGATCAGCAGGAGTATTGAGTTTCATGCTGAGATGGGATAGCACCACTTTGAGGAGTAATATTTCTTTATGTATTTCACAGGAACAGAATGTATTGTCTAATATTTTTATTTTAGGCTCCATACTGTTTTCTGAAGCACATTGAATCACTACTCCTTGGGGGAAAGCTAGCTTTAGTTCCTCACGAATGGCAATTCAATGAAATCACTTTGAGCAAAAGGTGAACATTAGTTAGCAACAAAGAGGAACTTGTGTGACACTTCTGTATGATCACATTTACACCTACTAAATCCTTGTGACGCTAGTTGCTGGCACGTAAACTGAAGCTCCACCTACTGCAGCTGGATTCATGTCTAACTTTCTGGAGCAGACAGGATTTCCAGAAATCTGACTGACAAATGAAGCATAAACTGTTCTATTAATCATTCTGCACCATAATGGGTATATTTAAACTTCTTTCTTAGCCCGTGTCTGTTAGAGTCACTCAGATGGATAAATGGTTCTGTCAGGACGTACCTGACTGAGAGAGACAGCAGTGGTGTAAAACTTAGCATGTGCCTATATGAACAGATGCAGATGGATGCAGAAGCTTATGAGTGAAGTTACATTACTATGATATGTATGAAGAAATATAACATACCTCATGGCAAACATGTGAATGTTTGCCAGTGGCTTCCCACTAGAGGTGGCTGATTTTCAATCCTCTTGCAGCTGGGCTGAAATTCTACCTTTCTTTGACTTTACAGTTAGGCAGAGAGGTGCAGACAGAAGGATAAGCAGTTAAAATTCGATGTGAAGGTGTTCTTGAAAGTTGAGGACAGGGATGTCTGAGATGGAAACAGTCAAATCAGTTTGGGAGGATAAATCTCCATGGAATGGGGAGGTGCATGTCAAGGAAACTACAGAAGAGGAAATTGCAGTGATCAGAATGGGATCTGATTGAGCTTTTTTTGTTTTAAGTGGGGGAAAACAGATGAAACTTCACTGAGAAAGAAAAAGAGAAGATTAGAATATTAGGGTAGCATGAAAGGGATATTTAGTCAGACACCAGAAGGAGTGTTGATGTTGTCATTGCAACAGAAACGTTGTCTGCAAGAGATAGTGGCATGTGGAAAAGCAGGGGCTAGTTTTGAGGTCATTCAGTTCAGAGATTTCATTGGCAGACTGAAGTGTTGTTTCAGACTGAGAAAAGGAGCTCCACGGTGGAGCTGATTTATGAGTACTTGCAGAGGGGTATAGAAAGCGATAATAGAGAAGCTGAAAGACACTTAGAGCTTGTGTGCCTGTCTCCTGCGTTAAAAATGACCTGAGAGAGTGCCGTAAGCCTTTAAGGTAACTGAGCCCATTCCTGTCTGTTTGCCAAAAGTTTTTGTAAGACTGAAATTTTATTTTAGCTGCAAATGGGATAGTGTAGGATCCTCTACTTATTGAGGATAGTGATACACTGTCACATTTTGTCAAAAGCAGTCAAATGCATTTTATGTTGCTGTAATAGTAATAGTAATAGTCCTTTGGAGAGAAGTGAACAAAAATAAAGGCAATGCAATCCTTATATGTCTTACAAAATGCATTTACGATCTTTAACAAAGAAGAGAACATATCTCAGGACTCCTATGCACATACCTGGTAGAGATTGTGAGCTCAGAAGCTTTATTAGTATTGATAGAGGTGATGAGTTAAGCTTATTCAGTATCAAAGACAAACTGAAATAAAAGGAGTTGCATTCCTTGTTGCCTTCACTGTATCCTTCTATCCATCAAAGACAGATAAAACTGCACAAAATATCTTCTATGTTTGTATGCTTTTGTGACAATTCAGATATATGCACTGATGTGCAGATTTCTAATTGAATACTACCTCACTCAAAATAAAGCAAAGAGTTCCAAATTGTCACTTTATTGTGTCTCTCAAACACCTGTTTCCCAGCTCCAACCAATTTCTTAGTAACTGTATATGTGCATTTAGACTAAATAGCAATGGAATTTTTTTTAGAAATTGTAGCAGTCCTACGAGGTATTTCAGTCCATTGATGAACATGTCATTTTTTTTTTTGAATAAAAAAGGATACTTCAAAAGCCAATAAACTCATTTTGAACAGATCTATTTAGATTCCCGAATGCTTTACTGAAAGACTCACTGTCACAAAAGACAGAGATCAGGTCATGAACCCGATCCAAGGCAACTCATCCAGTTACCTGCCACACTGCATTGCTTCTACTTGTAGGGTCAAGAATCATCCTTGGCCTCAGCAGTGTGACCCACCATGATGTATGATTTTGATTAGGGCCCAGTACATTGCAGACTAGAAAGATGCACAAAAATTCCACCTTGTTACCCGTTCCTATGGGTGTAATAATAGAAACATAGGAAGAGTCACCTTAGCCTTTCTTCTCAGAGGAAAAGGAAGCAAAGGCTAAAGACCATTCATTGCCTCCATATTGTAAATATCAGCAGTATTTCCTTGTCAACACTGCCACTCAGACTTGGTGTTTGATTAAGTTTGTGGAAGGGTTGTGGCCTGAACCCGGGGATTTGTCCATCAGCCCACTGACAGATGTGAAGGAATCTGGTATTCAGTTTTGCCCATCTTCATTCCTGAAGACCGTTTAAAGGTGCTACTAGCAATTCTCTCCATGCAAATACCATGTTCTATATTTTGGCTAGCTGTCTTCTTTATTGACCTTCACACACCCGGAGAGCACAAATTCTTAAGGATATAAACCAATTAAAGTGTGCCGTCTGTTCCTTATGGAATGAGAGAAACTCATCAGGTTTCAACTAGTCTGAAAAACAGACACATCTGTTCCTGTCATCATCAACTCATGGGATGAGCAGCTGGAGGATTCCCAGCTCACAGCTGGGATTGTTAACACTGGAGGATCAGTCCACGGGAATTAATGCAATAAAAGAGCTGCAGGAGAATTGTGTATTACATAACCACCAGGAAAAATGTAGTTGTATTTATGCTTGTAATCATGCAGACAGCTGATAAAACCAGAAGTGACTACACTTCATTTTTTGACTAAGTGCAAAGAGGTCAACAGAGTTATATCAGAAATTACTTTAACCCATACTATTTTGAACAACTGCCAGCTGGTGAATAAAAGGACCAACTCTTAAAATTAACTAGCCAGAAAAGCACATGCAGTATTATGAACTTGTAAAGAAGTTGTAATTAGGAAAGAAAAATGTAATTGAGGACTACAGGGAATGTGATGTATCAAAAGAAAGAAATTACAGGTATCATGAAACTTAACTTGATCCACATCAGAGACATCCATCTTCCATTCTCCAGACTGCTTTCAAAATAGCATGTGATATAAACTAGAAATGTTTATACGTATGTGTCCCAGACTTAGAAATGCT
>JANHGO010000072.1:63231415-63320884 GCA_024606505.1 Aquila spilogaster
TGCTGCTCACCGCAGTCCAGCCTGGGAGCTCCGGCTCCTCCAGCAGCGTGCCGGCAGGACCTCGGAGTGCAGCCCCGTTACGAACCCTTCCTGAGCACCTGCTCCAGCTCCTGCCTTGCTCTGGGCTCCAGGTCTCCTCAGCTCCACTGCTAACAGGGTACCGGCCAGGTTAACAGCTCAGATTTGAAAGCCTGAAGGACTTGAAGCTTGTAAACTGTCTGTAATGCCATTATTGAATGAGCAGGAATTACAGCCTAGTGTACTACAGAGCACCAAAATGGTGCCTTTTACCTCAGGCTCTCAATAGCAGCAATTCAGCAAGTGATTCCTGAGCAGCTCAATCATCTCACCAGGGACCTCTGGGGAGAAGGCAGTGAAGAAAAGCAGACAGCTAGGCTAGATGGTATTACTGCTTTCTAAAGACAAACCTGTTCTACTCATTAATTAGAAGCCTTGGACTCCTTGTCTACACACATGGCACCATACACAGGATTTAAACGTTTTCACATATTGAGGTGATGCTAATCTCTCTCCTTTTTGTTTTTTTTTAAGTTTGCAGTCAAACAAATGACCACAATCATAGAATATGTTCAAAAGAGAGGTTCCCCAGAAAAAGGGAAAATATTCAAAGTTCAAATCCTGGAACAACCATGCCCTTCCGCTTCAGCGGCAAAACTACCAACTGAAGGGAGGCAAAGGGAAGATCTGACCCAGCACCCAAAATGAAAACATGTTGTTGCCCAATATGTAACTACATGCATACTCCAGGTCAGCTCTTATCCTAAGCAGAGCTGTGATGGGAATGAGACTGATGGCCTTGTGACTCGCATTCTGTGAAATCCATTCTAGCACAGATGAAGCCTAGCAGCGAAGCCACCACACTGCACGGTATGGAGGGGTTTACTGTGCCCATGAGGACAATGTCCGTTTCCCACCCACCAGTAGTCAGGAGGACTATTGTAAGCTATACAGCGTGTACCTTGAGGAAACATGGCTTGTGGCCTGTATATTAGCCTCGTTTATTCTCTTCCACAGTCCGACATATTAACGAGGACTCCAACTGGGCAAGTCAAAAAAAATTCTCACGTAGAATATTCCCCCATCTTTGTATATCAAGACTTTGTTTTCCCTCTTCTGTGCCACCTGCCTGTCTTGTTTGTCTGAACTAAAATTTGAGGAGAAAATGGAACTAGGGTTCTGCTGCACGGTAACGTCTTCGGGACAGGATGGGAGAGGCCGGAAAGTGCCTAGCACAAGAACTGCTCAGAAGCCACCACTGCCATATGGTGGGAAATTATCCCTTTTTTGCATTCTGAATAAGAAAAATTAAATCAAAAATGTTAATATTGCCCTGGAAAGACATATATTTTTACTCAACCCATTTCATTTCAAGACACAGACCTATTTTTTCAAAAGATAGAAGTATTTTTGTGATTTCATTCTCTCTGTTCTGTAAAATGAACATTTTTACCACACAACATTTAAAATGAGTTTTCAATAATATAGCAATATGGAATAAGAATATTAAATAAGAACATTGAATATGTTGATATCCTAGCTAATATTATAATATTTTTCTAATTCTAATTATAGAAATGGGCCATTCTCAGTGATGTGGCAACTGCTGTTTGGTTTACTTATTGAGAGGTGGTATAGCAGCCAGTGGAACACAAGTTTGGATCTCATAATTCATAGCTGGCAATTTTCTATTAACTTTTCTTTGATTTATATTGATAAAATACAATGTAATTTAAAAAAATGTATCAGGTAAGGCTTTTTAGTTTTAGTTGAAATTACCAAGGCAGTAAACACACTTCAGTGAAATGCTCTGAGTCTATAAGTTTCATTTTTTCAACAGAAATTATGTACAATATTATTACATGTCATATCTGTCTTGCATAATGTGTAAGTTACATGTAAAGTATGAGGAACAATGGATTTACTCAAATGCAACAGAATTTCTCTAGAATGTACTGCCATAAAACAGGGCCCAATGTCTGTACCAGGATATCTCAAAAAGATGCTACCAGCAAATGAGTCAAATACCTGCTCTTTTTGAAGATAATGAGCAGGACCTTTGAACTGTTTCTTGAGGCAGGCTTCCCAGCTGTTCTGGGAGACCTAGTTAGGGAACAAATCAGATGACTATTAAAGTATATAGATACTTGGACATTTATTCATACCAGGGCTTGGAGTCAATAAAGACTGACTTGAGATGCATTCATATTGTTCACCATTTCCCTGTTCTCATCCCTCTGTCTGTTCTCTTCACTGTCTTGTCTATTTAATGTCATTATAAGCTGTGGACTTGTAGCACATACCTAAAAGAGTTTTGCAAGACTGCTTCTTGTGTTTCTTTCTCCTTCTGTTCTACCAATCTGTTAATAAATTCTCATATTGATAAGAGAAAAGTTAAACAGACTGAAATTTACTATATGGGGTCAGGTTCCCTGTGATGTAAACTAATACATTTCTCAGCCCAACTGAAAACACTGTTTCTAATAAAAATACTGATATAATTTTATTAAAAACAAGTCATTGTGACTGCAAATTTTTTCTATACCTTATTTAGGAGCAGGGTATCAGTGTGGAACTGGGTTTGTTAAGTTAGCTAAATGTAGGGAAAGAATGGGAAGCTTCCACTGAATCTTCTGATAATTGGGATAAAGTCACTAAAGGTGGTCCAAGTCCTATTTCCAATCAGTTTCAGGGAGATTTATACCTAATTCTTCTTCAAATGATCCATCTAGGATTTCTCAGCTCCTTTTCTATCTGGCATTTCTAAAGGTTCTTTAGCAAGACAATTTCCAAAAATCGTATTTTCTTTTTATAATGAGAGTCTTCCTTTAAAAAGAAACATCTGTCAGTAGTTTTGCAGTGGAATTGGGACTTGGAGACTATGGTCCTAGTCCTGCTCCTTCCTGCTGTTCACTGGATGACTTTACACAAGTCACAGCATGTCTCTGTTACCTCAGCTACCCCTTTTTGTCTTCTCTTACAAAACCATGCTGTCATTGTGGCAAGGACTGTGACATGCAATCCAATTCTATGGTGCCTCACACAATGAGAACTTGATCACAGCTGGGGTCTATAAACACAGTGTAGCAACACAAATAACAAAAGAGACCTTCAGTATGGGGGAAGAGGAGCAGAGCAAACTGCCCCTAAGTTCTTGGATATCTTATTATAATTTCCCACTAGAAATACAATAGAAACAGACTTAGGAAAGTGTCAGAGTGTCTTTATCTCAACTCCAAGCAGTACTTTCTAAGCACACATCTCTGCCAGATGTACTAAGAAATTTTTGACTGCATCTGCAATGAGTTCACTGAGAAGGAAAAGAAGAGCAGGCTCTCAATTTGCATGAAAGAATCAGGTTCCTCCAGATCACTGTTCCACTTATGCAAAGGACACAGGGAGGGATATCTGAAAAACAGCTCTTAGAGATGCATAATATTTCACCCAACTTGCCAATGTCAATGCAAGCTGGAACAGAGCTATTGACAGATGTTAGTGGGGCCCAATGCACAGGACTTCAGCTGTCCAAATGATCTCAAGAAGAGGAGGAAGATGTACAAAAATACACGTGCACCAAGTTGGCGGCAAGGCACAAAGAACCATAGAACCATGATGACATTATCAATAGCAGCAAGGAAGAAACTTCCCATGATCACTGCTTTTCTAAGAAATATTATACCTGTAGCTCATGTGAAACATTACAAGATACAGGAGGTCTCTTAGTGTACATCTGGTCCTGTTTATGGAACAAAGTCTCTGGTAGCCTCACTTCCAGCTCCCAGCATGCCTGAAATATTGTGAATGCAAAGTCTTTTCCTTCTAACTTGTATTTAAATGATTGTACAAATGCAACAGAATCTGTTCAGTCTTCTCAGATAAAAAAGTCAGTTTCAGCTGAAGTGAGATGACTGACGTGACAAGTAGAGCCTATGGCTATAACACCACCAATAACATGCACCTTTATATGACTTGAATTGTCTTTTGACAGACTTGGCTGATTTATGTACTAGATGTCACATTTCTGAAGTAAGTGACCCCTCTATTGCAACTATCTTGCTCCAGCACGTTAAAAAAAATACCTTTAGGAGCTGTGCAATGAAATAGATTTGGAAATAATTGTTTTCACTTGTCACTATTTCCATTATTAGAAATGCTTAAAGTCCCATATGGGGTTTTTTCTGCCAGTGAATCACCTCAGCCATCTCCAAGTGCTGTGAAGTATCAGGAGAGGAATAACAATACCACAACACAGACATGTGTTACAAAAAAAGTTAACCAGCTTTTCTGACGTGAACCCAAGATTCACATGCAGAAATGTACATGTGCTTCAGCACTTCTATTTCTGCACAAAACTATCACAGTTGTGCACCCACGAGTATTTTAGCTTCATGAACCACAGGAGGCTTACTTTTATAATTATAGATTCACATGTCCTGATGTGATGCATTTTCCACCAAAACCAGATCTATTTCTTTATAATCAGACTGCATAAACCACAATAACATTCTTCCGAGCTAAAAGTAAACGTAATTCTCAGAAATCCACAGTCGCTTTGCAAAATTTCCTGCATTATACACTGGTATATTGTATAAAGTAATTACTAAAAAGCACAGAAAAATGCATCAATGTTTCACATATCAGTGTTTCACTGCAACTATGAAGATAAAAGTATTTGCTTAAGCTACTCACACTACATTCCCTTGTAAAAAGTCCCTCCCCATCTTTCCCATAGGCCCCCTTTAGGTACTGGAAAGCTGCTATAAGGGCTCCCTGGATCCTTCTCTTTTCCAGGCTGAACAACCTCAACTCTCTCAGCCTTTCCTCACAGGAGAGGTACTCCAGCTCTCTGATCATCTTTGTGGCCCTTGCTTGTAAAGCAGTGAACACAGGCAACTTTATTTCACACCTTTAGTTAATTGCAGCATACTTAAAATATTTTTAAAACACTTCCGTATGTGTAACTGTTGGTAAACATATTTTTATTGAGAGGTCTCCCTTAAATTACAAAGTAACAGCAATTTGTTTTCATTTAATTGACAGCAAGATATCAGAGGCTTAAAATACACAATGGAAGATCTCCAATAATGAGACCTTTGAAAATAAGCTTTAGCAATCTGGAAAGAACAAGCTGGATCTGTCAGCGTGCAAGCCTGTACTGTTCCAACCACATGCAGTCCTATCTTACCATTCAGCCAGAATTAGGATCCCAAAGAGTGGACGTACATCCCATCTGTGGTAAAAAAACCCGCAAACCTCCCAGATACCTGGCCTTCCTTACCCCACAGTGGAAGGGAAAAGACTCCTCTCTTTGTATTGAGCCCTGCATGCAGCTCAGCAGAGGTACTGCTGCCTGCACTTCCTCAGGAGAAGAAGATACAGGGGCTGGAAGACCATTTCTTTCTGAGGGCATGCACATTACATCCTCCCCACAGCGAGATCTCTCTGTGATCCAGTATAATTCTCTCTCTCTGGAGATGGTGCCTAAGTAGCGAAGCTAAGCTTGAGGTCTCCTTCTACAGAAAACAAATATATGCTTTTTGATGGAGCAAATAATTTTAACAGAGTGAAAATTACACAGTCTTATGCATAACAGGTAAAGGCACAGGAATTATAACCTAAAAAGATGTACTGGAGGAGACCTGTAAGAGAACAGAGATATCCATAGGTAGCAATCACAGTTAAGATATTCTAATTTTGCATTTTTGACAGTTTAAACAAATTTGGCAGTTCCTTGCTGAAATCAGAAGAAACTAATTACAATGTAATGGGAGCAACGACAGGAAGTTAATATACTGGAGTCTCTGGTTTGGAAATGCAATCTTTGAGTACATCACCTAAAATATCTCTCATGAATTTGAGTAACCATGCAAAAACAGCTAAAAAACAAAGCCTAACTTAGTCACCAAACCACAGCTTTTCAGCAGCCAGGAAAAGGCTTCTCTAAATTGGTATTTTGTGTACATTTCAATGAAAGTTAAAACACCCACGTGCCAGTATGTGTGCAAGAGGAGATGACAGCTTTGAAGGTAACATCAAATCAGCAATGCTGTGAATGTTCCTAAACCATACTAGTAGTTCTGTCACAGTCATACCAGGTGGAATAGGACTAATCCAGCCTCTGGCTGAATAATCCTGGGGGTCCTGCAGGTAACAGAATGAAGAAGTACTACCAGGCATGCAGAGACAGAGGTGAACACGGAGGAGAGAGCTGCTCATCTGCAAGGGCACTGCGGTGGGTGAGGAATTCAGCTGACTTGGAGACGCTCACCTGAGAAGCCCCCAAACCATTCTGTTTCTTTCTTTCTTTGATACTGGGAAGACAGGTGGCCCCATTCACTTTTAGGACATGTTTTTCCAGTGATGTTCAATGCTAAGGTGGCAGTGACTTGACTTTACTCGGGTACAATACCCTAATGTGTTTCCCTCCTAAAATATTAACAGCAGAAAGAGGGGTTAGAATGCAGAGACAGCAACTGGCTGGCAGGTGAGCACACAGACATGCAGCTTTAAAAAAGCTTAGGAAAAAAACCACCAGCTTTACCTCCCTAGAGCAACATTCCACACACACAAGCTCCTTCTATCTCTACTTACTGTCTCACACACCACTAGTGCTATCCAGTAGCTTACATCTGAAATAAACTGGTAGTTTTCCACTTCAAGAAAGAAGCTAAGAAATGGAACTCCATTTGTACACCGTGTTGTTATAGAAACAAACTTTCCTCACAGTGCCCCTTCCACACTCCTGATCCAACTGTTGTTTCAAACAATAGAATAATCATTAAAAAAACCCAGAAGTTTACTGATCAACAGCCACCTCATTATCACATGTCTTGTTTTTATAATTTCCATCAGACTGTGAGCAGAAAGCACTAAGCACTGGAGTTGTAATATATCCCTAAGTTGTTTCTGTACCAGTAACAAAAGGTTTGCTATCGATCCAATTTTGTTATGGTTTGCTAATTTACAGGCTGGTTTAATAGAAACAAGGGAATGTAACACACAGTGGTGACAGGACCTTGTTTGTCCATGATAGCTTGCACTGTTGCAATCTAAAGCAGTGTATTACAGTGTTATTTATGTTGTCTTAAGTGACAATTAGTCTGCCTAGAAATGTGGAACATGCACACTAACATGTTAACAATCCTTTCTCTCAGAGAGGTTATAAAGGCAATCTACAAGCTAGTGAAGATGCTATACTAAAACATGTGATGGTCAGACCTCGGAAGCTATTTAGTAAGTTCAAATGCCAGCAGTGAAAGATAAAAGACCGCAACAAAGCCGGACGGACAAATGAGTTGTATCATTTGGACAGTAACAAAGGGAGAACAGGGACTGTAGTGCTATGAACGCAGCTTCAACACCAATATTAAGGAAACAGTCTCTGGGTCACAGAAAACAAAAATGAGGAGATGAAATTGAAGACAGAAGAAGCAGCACAGCATGGGACATCATATAATTGCAAGATCTTCTAGGCAAAGTCCCATCCTCCTTTGAAGAAAACGTAATTTTGTTCTGCTGCCCTGTATTTGGAACTTCTGTACTGTGTAATAGCAATTTTGTCATGGTGACCAATTAAATGCATCAAATTGCACCTCACTTACCCACTCCCTTACTCTCCTGATGCAGGATGAATATATCAGGTACAGAGAAAATTGCTATCTCCAAAAATGGGCTCACTGAGGAAGCTCTTCACCAGGCAACACTCACTACTGGGATGCCACACAACACAGCTTCCACTGACTCAGATCCTCCTTACCCTCTATCACTAATGGCAGAGCAAAGAGCAAGTAAGGAGGAAGCTCTACCGCTAGCCAAGGACACAAAGTTTCAGGGAAATGTACTAAAAAAGATACCAAAGACCCTTCAAACAAACAATCAAACAAAACCACCCTGATGATATCATCATATTAGAGTACATCAGTGCTGCAGTCCCTTTTGGTATCTCCCTCACTTGTTTGGGTCACGAACATGTCTGCCATCCCACATCTGCATCCACATCTAAGACGTGATGCTCCCATGAGGCTGCCCCTCTCTCTTCCCACAGTAATTACACAGGGAGACTGAAGCATCTCAGCTCTGAATGGAAGCGCCTCAGCCAAGTTTCATGGTTTAGGAGGGATGAACTGCATATTCTTTGGGTTATAAACTTAGCTAGTGTTGTGAGAAGTCTGCATTATTTGTAGACATAGGGAGAGTTTTAAATGCCAATCCTAAAAGATCTGCAATTTTGCTGTATGGACACAGAGGATGCGAGGATATGATCATAAGCAATAAGAGATGTCACCAAGTCTCCTTACGCCCTTTTTCTACCAGGGATTTGGCACACAATGGCAAGACACTCACAAGGAGAGTTCATTAGGCTGAGTTTGTCCTGTAGCGGTGTCTTGTAGTGAGAGACAATTGAGACAATTGCTAACATCATTCACATGACATGCAAATCCCTCACTGGACATTGATTTTTTCCCCTATTCTGATTGTCTCCCACCACATGTTAAAAGATACCTTAGGTGAGAAGACTCAGATCCAGATCTCAAGACTGCCAAGATCCAGGCATGCTCAAAGTCATATGAATAGAGTAGCTTGAAAATAATTATCAAAGACTGGTGCATTTTAATAAGTGCACACTTGTGTATTTTAAGAAAATTGGAGAATATTTGTAAGAATAATTGTATTTCAAAAGAGACAAAGAATCAAAATAGAGAATGTAAGTCTTCTCACTGATTTCAGTACACTTTGTATGAAGTTTTGCTGTTCAGTTTCAATGGCCATCTTTACATAAATTGAAGCCTACCTTACTCCACTGATAGATTTCTTTGATCTGGTGGAATTAGCACAGATGTATTTCTTATTCTGAATAAGTTGCAAAAATTGCCTGCTGTTTTAGGTCTTCCACAAATCCTGATCTTCCTCCATCTTACCAGCTTTCTTCCCAAATTTGAAGGTGAATTCAAGAAGACTACTTCAGCTTACCACGTCAGTAAGAGGAGGGACCACATCATATGCCATAATCCAAGCTATACCAGCTTTGAACTTTAAACCTTTACCTACCGTGAATCTTATCGGAGACAGCCTTCTTCTAGTAATCAAGTGGTTTTGCTTATTTTCATTTTAATTGTCTTTCCTTAATGCCAATGTATCCATTTAAGGTCCTAGAAAGAGTTGCCTTTAAAATGCAAATGAAAAATTTACTCTGCCTTGGGTTCTGGTGGTTATCATATATGCAAATTACTGTACTGATTGGAGTTTAAATTTTGAGGGATTTAAATACAACAGACTGAAAGTTCATTGGATAAAGGCAGTTTATCACTGATCAAGCAAATACAGAATTAATGTCTAATATTTTACATAGGAAAAAAAGAGAGAGAGTGGAAGAGAAACAGATATGCTTAGCTGTGTGGTAGGTGCAATATATCGAAGCTTTGCCAAAGTCAGAGCATGCTAGCACAAAACATTTGGCATAGCCAGTAAAACTGAGTGCAGGAATCCCAGGGAATTAAAATTTCAAATTTCATATTTTTATTAAGGGAGGTCTTTATCAAAAAAATAAAAAACAGCTTATGGAAGTAGACAAAAACACTGTAATCACAGCTCATAGAATGTCCTCTTTAATGATAAACATCTGCAAGAGCATTATGCAACACAGCCACAGTGTGTCAGCCTGGTGTTCTAATACATCTGGGGGCTGATTAATCTCACCAGATACAGAAAGGTTGTAATGTTGCATCCATATTCTTCACATTCCTCTAGGTGCTGCCAGGGCCTTCATCACAGCAGTTTCCCATGGCCAAAACATGTTTCCCCAACCAATCAAACTAGAGGAGCAGACACAGCACTTCTGGTTTTCAGTATTAACACACAAAGTCAACAAGACTTGATTATACACAGATGGTTTGTTCACTCTTTGTACAGACCCTGAACCTGTTCCTTTGAACTCAACAGCAGTTTTACTATCATCTTGAGAAGAAGCAAGTACAGAGTAAAGAAGAAACAGGCAAGTATGATCATTTGCTGATCTCACCACTTGTTAGGAAAAGCAGAAACTCATTTAAAGAAGAAAAAAAGAAGTTTGTGGACCAGGAAGCATAAAAATATGCAAGATGATCTGCTCATTGATACTGCATTATGTCTTTAGAGTTAGCTACCATTAGTTGACTCTATTATCAACAATTAGTTTTTTAGAACTTAGCAAAACCCTAAGAAAAAAAAACAAAAAAGAATCAGACATCATGCTTTGTCTAATGATAGCAAGCCAGATGGAAAAGAGCTATGATAACAAGCATCTTCTAATTTCATTACAAAGAACAAACCCTTGTGCTTGTGCTTGTGCTCCTTAGTCAAATGGACTCTGATGAGTCAAATGGGCTCAGGAACAGCAATTGAATGTCATCAAACCTTTCCTTTCTAATTCTCATGGACAGTCATATCATTTTTCAAAGTCTCTTAAAATAAAGCTTTTAGTTCTCAGGAAAGTTCTTGGCAGTAATTTGGGCTGATGATAAACAAGCCTCCACTAACTACAATTAAAGACAGAAGAAAAGTCTTCATATCCTAAATTAGATATGCTTAAATGGGATGAAGGAACATAGCAATAAAAACACAACCACAACACTATTTCTTTCTTACAAATGGGTTCCAAACACAGTCCCTTTGTATGTGGAAACTTTTTGACCTTCTATATAGAAGCTAGTAGGTGAGTCAGTTTTTAATTATTTATGAAAGCCTCATCAACACTTTTGTTTCATTCCAGAAGAAGCTATACTTGAACTGAATACATTCGACTTGAGAAGAAACACCACAAACCTAGTTTTTCCTTGACACCTCATTATACTCACATCCAGAATGGCAATAACCAGCACTCTGACTTCTCATTCCACCTGGAAGGAATTAATTTATCTGCTGCTCTGTGGAGTTATTACTGGCAAAAGAAACACCAATGACAAAACAGTCTTTAAGAGACCTGAAATACACAAGAGCCTCCTGTAGCAGAAGGAAAATGTAATGGACCATACAAAGAAATTCAGTTTACCTATGGGCTTGTTTGAAATCTGACCAGTGTGAAATATTCATAGTCATAAAAATAGATTTTACTGAGATGTTTGACTTTCTATGATCTTGCTGAATATCTAAAAAGTGAAGCTGACATTACATGTGGCAAATGAAACTGTTAATGCAGTATAGCCTTGTTTTCATAGCTGAAGAAAAAAAGAAAAGCTAATTTTTTTTCCACCTGAGCAAACCACTATGAAAACAAGACAGACAGGTTTTATGATGAGGCAAATCAACAAAGGGTAGCCCCAAGTAGAATACAAGTTGTGAGTCGTATTTGCTTCCCGTGCACAGGAATTTGGAGAAGGTGAAGGAACAGTCAGATCCATAAACTTGTCACAATCCATAAACTAACAAAGTTTAGACAACTTGGGCCTCTAGGCTGTAAAGCCTACCACAAATAAAGTCTAGCTGAGATCTTGCCATCCAGTTTCAAACACTGCATTCCACCAGGCAACACATTACCCAGCCCCTGGAGACAAAGCCATGATGACCACATATTGACAGAATTGATCAGTCCTAGCCTTATGAATAACAAACTGCAGTATCATTCTAGGAACCATGATGATACAGCTTAGCTTATAGCCCATCCACAGCTGTTGGCAAAATTTTAATGGAGAAGAAAAAAATTAATTGACACAGGCTTCCACCTCACAGTTATACAAAGGCCATCTGTATCTTGTAACATGACTGCTTAAAACATTGTAGGAGTCTCATTGCCAACTTAACCTAGGACAGGCAAACAAGGGCTTTGTTTATTCAGCAAATGCCCAAGCTAAGACAAAAATGTATAACTAGAAAGAGGAAACTCTTTCTGCAGGATTCAGAGGATGATATTCAGAGGGACATCTACTTAGCACCACGGCCATCAGTTTTAACACAGGGTGAACACAAAAAACGACCAAGAGCCTCAGAGAAGCCACAGGGGGTAAAAGAAGTCATGCTCATCTCTTTGTCCACATACCTCTTTTTCACATTTACTGCTGACCTATTCTGCAGCAACTACCTTGCACTGGCACCAGCGCTCTGGCATCAAAGTTGACACAGCAAAGCAAAAAGTTCACAGATTTCTGACCCTTCTTTTGTACCTGCTCTTTGAATACAGTAGCTGAAATTCTGTAGGCCTGAAACCAAGAATCAGATAGGTTGTGTGACTTACAGGTATGCAAAATCCAATTCACAGTCTGGGCCTCAAATAGTATTAAGTAGTCTCTGAAGCAGAGCTACTTTATATAAGACATTTAAGATTGAATGAGACATATCACTGGAGAGCATACTGTAGAACAAACTTGTGTCCTGACTGGGTTGGGGAGTAAGGAAGGAAGAAAAATGAATGTTCCAGTTAGCAAGAATGCACAATGTTTTGCAGTTACAAACAAATTTGGCATTTCGTGAACAAAAATAAGAAATGCCCAGGGGAATGGAGGGGAGGCACAGATTCAAACAGTGTCTCAGCAGAGAGAAGGCAGCGGCTGTCACGCAACTTGCATGAAGGGCACACAATACTCCAGTGAATTACAGCGTAATGTGTTTTGTTTCTGCTCAGCACATTTCACATGCCCTTCATGAAAACAAAAAAAACCACTGCTCAGTCCACCACTGGAAGCCAATGAAAACAGGCAAAAGTTGAATCCTGTCAGCCGTGTGGAGATGCATTACAACATGACAAGCATCCACAAGCAATAAATTCGTAATGCAAAAAGGAATCATAATTCAAGGCCTGCCCCAGCATATTTCAGGTTAGAGCTTGAAACTGTCAGAAAGCCAATGGTTCAAAATTTTTCAGCACAGAAAAAAACAATTTTTAAATGGGGTCGTAGGTATAGACAAGGCTGAGATGATGTGCTGCTCAGCTGTAAGTAGCACCTTTCACCTTAGTTTCAGACATCTAATGGGCGTGGAAGATGGAAAGCAAATGCAAGAAGAGGGATCTGTGAGTGAAAGTAGAAAGAATGAATAAAGGTTAGTTGTGACATTCTTCTCAGGTTAAGGCCTTATTCAAAGACAAAGTAGTATGGTGTTGAATAAACGTTCTGGGATGAAAGACAGGCAAAATATTGGCTGTAGTTTGCTGTGCAATCACCATGCACAAACCTGCAGCCTCTTTTGATCAATGGAGAG
Organism: Aquila spilogaster; assembly: GCA_024606505.1. Lineage (NCBI taxonomy): Eukaryota > Metazoa > Chordata > Aves > Accipitriformes > Accipitridae > Aquila > Aquila spilogaster. The sequence goes on from JANHGO010000072.1 coordinate 63,244,601, forward strand.
CTCATCTCAAGTGAAATGACTTTCAAAGGAAAATCACAAAATATACAGAACTCTTCCATAATTGCCCTTCTTATCCATATGAAAGCACTATCATCAGGAAGGGCACAAAGCACAAAAAGTTCTTCAACATTTTGCAAAACCATTAACGTTTTTTCTGATCAGAAATTAGTACAAGAAAAACTAAAAAGTGTAATGGCAGCTCATATAAAAAGAAGGATAGATACAAGCCCCTCCAATTTCCAATTAAACACTGCCCTAACAGCAAGGTCACTGAGGCATCTCCAATTGAGTTGAAATTGGAGACTCATAAAAAGTGTCTTCTCTAGAGTGATTACTAGTTTTAGAAGGTTTCCCATTTTTAGTTCAGATAATATTTCATAATATTGATTATATATTATTATATATATTATTATATATTCATAATATAATGATTCTGTAAAGAGTTCTTGAAGTGAACCCAGTGATCTGACGACTTTTACTCTGCATGACTAGAAAATGTCCATTGCTTACAGATCTTTTGAGCAACAGAAAAACAAGATAAACACATAGTACTGTGTGAACACAGTGAAGCTGTGATCCCTAAAGTTCAGTTTTTCTGAAGAAGAGATTCTAAGAACATCTTTGCAGGTTTCTGTTGTGAATCCTGATTTAGGATCCTGCTGACTATGCTGATTTGCTGCAAATGGGCAATTTAGACTGCTTAAAGAACCACTGTCAAAGTTATCAGCAAAAGTGGTTTTATTGAAATATGATGTTATAAAAGCATGACTTAACGACATTCGATGGCAAGGTTCATTCTATTACTGTACTGCACAAAGGATATAACAATGACTCAAAACTACCAAGACAGAATCAAAGCTACCAAGACAAAAATCAAAGTTAACGAGACAAAATCTTAGTGCAATATAGTGCACTATAATACAAGGCTATGCGTGATATCAGTTACTTACCAAAGGTCTGTTGTTGGTAAAAGGTCTCTCTGTCTCAAGGAGCAACCTTGAGAGGTGTCCCACCTCAAGGGGAGATCACCGCCATGCAGCCAGGCTGCTTAGCTGGGAGAGCTCAAAGAAGGCTCACTTAGGCTGTCATATTTATGGAATAAAGTGGTTGGCTTGTAGTCAAATAACATGCAATGGAAAAGGTATGCCTGAGACTTCTTGTACCCACAAATTTCTTTGTTCCTTGATAAATGAGTTTTGGAAAGGCCAGCCGCTATTCATGTGTTAATCGCATGATTAGTGTTCCAAGCTCATATGCATCGATGCTCACTGTGTCACTCTGCTCCTTGGTGGGTTTTCAGAGAGCAGATTGGAACTAGAGAAGTTCTCGACCCAGTTATGGCTTAGGTCTTTACCTCCTTTGGAGCCTGAACCAAACTACCGCTAGTTTGGTTAAGGCATCGAGTGCATCCATCACAGTTTCTAGGCTTATTCTTCCAATACATTCCAGACTGGGTGCAAACCCCTCCTTGCTGAAGTCATTAGGAGTTTCATTATGAAGTTCAGCCATGCGGGAACTTTAATGAAATTATATAGGAAGGAACATTTCCTAATTTTTGTATTTGATTTCTTGATTACTCAACCTGTCATCTGAAGTAAGTTATTCCTAACATTTAATAAAAAGGAAGGTTTTATAAGGCATATTTCATCACCATTCTGCTGACAATGGAAAAAGCAAAAAAGAGTCCAGTTAACTCTCACAGAGACTGGAGTGCTACGGAGTGTAAAGTACTAAAAACCTGGCAGTGCGTGTGTGGGCAGGCAGGAGTAGGTTACACTAAGGAGGTTCAATTTTGAATGCCCACAAAAGTAACTTCTTGGGTAAAAAAAGCAGTTGATTTTTCACAAACACTTTTTCTAGTAGATTATAAAACATTTTTTTTTCCAGAACTCATGTGAAGTATATCTGTATTTCAGCAATCTGTTAAAAACAATTCTCATAGCTACATTCAGAAAGAATAACGTTCCTGTCCACTGCTAGAAGAGGATGCTCTGATGTTAGCTTCAGAGGTATTGGTGAACATGTAGTTATTGAAGCAGTATATATTTTAATACATATATTAATAACTCCCTACTACAAACCTTTTTACCCACAGCTAGCAAAGTGTTTTGTCCATACTAGGTAAGACCACCTTATCTTCCCTTTGCCCCAACCCACCATTTCCATATCTGTAGAGAGCAGTGACAGAGGGTCAGACCTGCTCTACTGGCACAAGAATCCTCTCCTTTCTTTTCTGATTTTCCTTTCAGCATCCTCCTTTCCCCCTAATGTCTCTCTCCTTTGTTTTGTTTTCTAAGGGTTCATAGATCTTAAGGAAGATCCAGGAAGGTAACTGGTGGTATACCAATGTGAAACAACCCTCTGTCCCCCTCCCTGATCCCAGAGAGCTCACAATGCAGCAGAGCTACGAAGGACTCACTCCAGGAGGGCCAGCCATCACAAAGGAGTGAGGCTGCTGCCTCCTGCCTAGAGGAGAAGAGTGAGACCAAGCAGGAAATGACCTGGCAAAGCCACAAACCTGAGCGGGGATGAGGAACTGTGAAGGTGATCCTACATCATCTGCCCAACCAAGGGATCTCTATCAGCCCTGCTAAAACCATACCCACAAGGTGACGGGAATAGCAGCATATACAGTTGTGCAGCAATTGGTGCCGAGAAACCAAAACAGCAATGCAAGGCAGCTGGGAAGGTTGTCTCCTTCAAAAAATGACTCCTTTTGAAGGATATTCTTGGGTGGTGTAGAATGTTCTCCCCAACAGATTTCTGGCAGCCTTTAAAGCAAGACTGTGTAAGTAGGGCATGGGCTGAAGCACTCCCGTGTCCCACTAACTCTCAACTGCTAGAAGAGGCCCCTGAGCAATGGGAAGCTGGATCTAACTTACAACAGATTGAACCTTCACTCTTCCCTCATACTCAGAAGAACCTGACTGAACCACCATTATCCTTTCATCCATTAGTCTATCTATTATCATCCCCATAAAGGCACATCCCTTTTTTCCTTTGAAATTATTCTTGCTTATGCCGCCCTTTGCCCATGCTTTTTTTGACAATTTTCTTCAACCATAAGCCAGAGGAGTAAACTTTATTAAATCAGTGCTATCTCAGAAAAGTATTGACAAAAATTCCCTAGAAAAGGCCCATTTAAGCAATAATAACAATATGGAAGTACATGCTTTATAAGCTATTAATGCACACTGTGAATGGACTGAAGCCTCCAAGCTAAAATATGAATGTGCTTATCTGCTGGAGGTAGGTATCAATTGCATTATAAAACATGTCAAAATGTCTCATATAAATTTTATTATCTTGTTTTAAACTTTAATTTGTTTAAGCCTTCTGAAAAAAAATCATTTCTACTTCACTGAATCTTTCTATTCCTTTAGCTTGTCATAGGAGAAAATAGCAGGAAAAGCTGTGTCTTATTTAACTCAACACGGACCAGCTTTTCTTCAAGGTGGGAATTACCCAACTTACAAATATCCACAGTCCATGAGGTTCCCTTTCCACTTTGGCACTGGTGGTGAGTGTGCCCTCTTTCTTTTCTCCTGAGCTAGGTATCATAACAAATACCTGAGATTTCCAAGGCAAGGTCATACAGAGGGGACAGCAGTCTTCCTGGTGTGTCCTGGATCCACTGCATCTCTGAAACTGCCTTGGGATGCCCTATGAAGAAAAAGCATCGTCATTGTTATTGGCTTGAATCATTCCCACTGTGAGAATACTTTCTTCTTACAAAACATTCCTTAGAGAAATGAAGACAATTTATAATGAAACAGACCCTACAGCCACCTGGCCGCAGAGCTGCTGGAGTAAAAAAGGCTTTCCAAACACATAAGCTCTAGGACTTGCACTGTGTCAGTGATGCATATCACCTGTCCATCAGCCAAAAGTGTAAAAGCAAACTGTGAGGGAGGTCTTCTGCAAACTGCCATTCTCTGCTCCTCCTCCAGAGACTTTCCCCCACAAGAATGGGAAACTCAACACAGTGGCATCACAGGCCTTCATGCAGTAGCTCAGGTCAGCCAGCTGAGTGAAACCAGTTTCTCCTCTGCTCTTGAAGACAAGCTTATGCTATGCCTATGGAACTGAAAAGTGCGCAAGAGCACTAAAAGACAATGAAGTCACTGTTAATTTTACACAAATAAATTTAAGTTTTCCTGCTCTGGCATAGTATAAAACATGAATCATTACATTACATGAGACAGGAAATAAATTGTAAACAGACAAGGAATGCAGCAGGAAGAGAAAGAAATCCATTCCACAACAATTAAGCCACACAGACGGATAAATTTTCTTTGCATCATTGATCCAGCTGGCTAAGGCCTTTAACCTTTGAGAGCTTGACCCAGGACTAGTGACCTAGTCTAGGGCATAAAAGAGGATCTAGGAGGATCTCTGTTGCATGGTAGCATTGCTGCATATCAGGGCATAATACCAACAAGGGAAAGGGGATGACCCTGTGGCTGAAGTACAAGACCAGGAGTGAAAAACGTTGAAACTTCCCAGCTGTTATGGTTTAACAATTAACTCTATCCCAGCTGAAACCAGGACACCAGCTCTGATGCAAACTTAGTAATGCAGCTTTAGGCAGAGAATATAGTCTCCATGTTCCCACTTTCCACCTCTATGAAAAGGTGGTAATATACTTCCTCTCCCTTCAAAGTTATACACACACACAGTTTTATTCACCTGAGGGCTCCATCTGGTCTATAACGTGCTAGTGTTCACATCTAAGCTACTCAGAAAGGCAGGGTATCTTCTAAATGAATGAACATCATTTACCACATGTTGATCTTTGTAAATAGTTTATTGTTTTACTGCATAAACTGAGATATAATTTCTTCCCGGTTGACATATCTTTGGCGGAATGGATACAGTGTGACTCTCACAGAGCAAGGGAGTGACAGACACTCTCTCTGACCCATTGAATGTTTACTCACAAATTTCAAGCAAAATGCAATGAAGCAAACTCTAGGGAGTGAGGGGGATCCATGTCAATATATGTTATATCATTATGATTATGGAGAGGAAAAGCACTCTGCTTTCCATGTCAATTCTGAGCAAAACAGCACTTTAAAACTAGATCTAAGAAGCAGGGAAGGAAGAGAAGGGGAAAAAGGAAAGAAAGAGCAGGATAGGAAGGGTGTATGAGTAGTTGAATTCTGGAGGAGGAGACGGAGGAAAACAAAGAATTCAATGCAATCTGTATTTGCTGTTATGATACTGTAATTGAAGCTTGGAACACTGAAGAGTCAGGAAGCTAGTGAACCACTATTAAAAAAAACCTGTCTGGGTTTCCAAAAGTGCTTAGATGCAATTGCCTTTTCCATACCCATTTTTTCCTTTCTTTAGTTACCAACTGCAAAGTTACACTGTGAAGGACAACAAAGTTCCTGCTATAGTACTGTTCAAATCAGCTTTTTTAAGAATACAAATAACACAGATACCTAAAGGAACTCAGAAACACTGTAATGATCCTACGCTGGGACTGCTTCACCATTCCACTGGCAGTCTCGTACTTGGCTAAAAAAGGAAGAGAAGAAAGAAATACATTCAAATGCACATCTTTATTTTTAGCATGTATTTTCATTATCTGCTTCCAATAGCCACTTCTTGTCTCTCATCTTATACTTTGATTAAAGTTCTCCGTGGCAGGAACCATTTTCATTCCCTGTCTAGCACAATGGAGTGCTCTCCATGATGGCTGCAATAGTCAAGAGCTACAGTATACATGAATAGCAAACAGGTATTTAGGATTGGTCGTTATAATCACATTCATGCTCAGAACTGTCATGTGTTTGTAGATGCTACTTCCTCTGTGCTACTTGGTATAAAGCCTTCACTGAGGAGTGTCATGCAAGCCCTGGCATTGCATAGCAAGGAACCACTTCTGAGAAACATGTATGAGGAAGATGAAGGAGCAAAGAGGTGATTAACTTTCCAGCAGGTAGACATTAAACCACAGAGAGCCTACTCCCACCAATACAACTGCACATGGCAGCCTGAAAATGTTAAAGAGCTTCAAGTCTCAGCCTAGTCTTAGGCTGAAACTTGGCAGCTCCAGAGGGAAATCAGGACATGGCCAGATGGGAAGAGAGGTGAGACAGAGCCAAGAGTCCAGAGAGAGGGGAGCTGGCAGTCAGGAAACAAAACCTTGGTTTAACTACATAAAAAGCATCCTGTAATGTTTCCATCTGTCTTCCTCACTACTTTATAATTTTTCCACATTAATCATTCCACCCAGCACAGGGCAACACTGTGCCTCAGAGCTGAAGTCTGGTGTTCAGTACTCCAGTGGAGAACCAAAAGAAAAGAGCCAGGGGGGTTGGTGACTTGGGCCTGGCATAGCAACAGTAGAAAGATCACAGCTTAATTGAGTTGTACTCCCCAGAAAAAAAAGAAAAAAAAAGAAAAAAGAAAAAAAACCCACACACAAAAAATCCACTTCTGGTGTTTACCTCTGCTCCCTCATGTTCTGTTCCTTCTTATGTCATGTATTTCGGTTTGCTCCCAGGCTTGTTCTGGAGTGAGCTTGCTAGATCTCTAATTAGGGGCCACTCTGTCTGGACAGTATGCATGATATTTTGTACCACTTTGGTTCACCACCAAACATTCATCAAACACTACATGCCCATGAAAGCACCAGTATGGGAGTCACTCACAGCCCATCAGAGTACTTAAGGCAATTTGAACTGGGAGGGGAATTCTTATGTCTTAAGACCATCTAGCCAGAAGAAAATCCAGCATGCCCAGTGCTATGAAAAGGGGCCTAGATGGTCCTAGAAAAATTCTGCCATAAGCAATATGTGTGCAATCTATTCTACCTCCCCCTTTTTATCAGTACAGATATAGCTATGGACACATTAGTTAAGCTCCTGCTATCAGTTGTCATCTGGAGGAACCTCCCACTTCACTCATTGATTACAGAAGGAGTTTAAGGAGACCAGTCTCCTCACTTAATCATCTGAATGAATTGCCTGAAGAAAAACACTATGAATACTTCCTCTGTGTGACTAAACTCATGACATTTATTCCAATTGAAATGAACATGAGAAATCCAGACAGGATTTTGCACTGGGGTGCAACCAGGACATTGCCCACAAGAACAGATGAAAAAAACATGATGTAGAATTACAATATCTTTTCTTTATGCTGGACATCATTAACCATACGCTTCATGCAGGACTTTCCACTGCAGAATCTACAAGTGTTTAGGAGACAAACCTTTGAACACTTGATGGCTGAAGACAGTATTATTGCTGTACCTAGTGCATGGCAAGCCAAAGATCACAAAGCACATTTCAGGCTACACTGAGAGTGAGCCCTAATTGTCCTGATTTCCAAACATGCTGTTTGGGTATGAAGCCTAGTTTCTCTGTGAGGAGCAAAACCAATGTGAAATGTGACACAGATAATATATGCTTTCTCTCTATCAAAAGATTCATGGGTAAATGAAGAGCCTTTAACATACAGCTTTTAGCAGGAAAAATAAACTTCCTGGTAAAACAGTATTTTTAAGTACCATATCTTGGCTTAATCAAGGTTATATTAGGAGAACATGTCTAGCAAATTTCAACAGTCACTTAGGGAGTTCTGAAAATATTTCTGAAAAACAGATTTTTTTTCAAAAAGTCTCCGCATCCTGTGGAATGGCACTAATTCTTTTAGACAAAGATGTATTTAGTTTAAGATAGGAGAGCTGGAAAAAAGAAACAAAACAACACTGTAGTTCACTGAATATAACAGCATATATAGTTTACTTTACCCTGGGGAGATCTGTCAACATACAGACTTTGCAAGTGTCACTGTTAGACCAAAACATTATGATCAGTTATCTCAAGAACTGTGTTGCATAGAGTTTCTGGGAGCAGAGAGAGTAAGAAAGGCTAAGCGGAGGCAAGGCACTGAAAGAGAATTAAGGCATGACAGAACCACAAGAACATGACATTTTGGAAAGATCCAAATCTAGTAGACAATCATCATAAGTGGAATAACGTATAGCTTTACAGAGCTTGATGGACAGACAGGAATAAACCTCTGAAACAAAAACTAAAAGGAAAGGGGCCACTTCAGAAGAGTGCAAATATTCTGAAACAGATGGTCCTTGGAAAGACAGACAAGACTAGGAAAAAGGAGGATGAGCAGATGTTATCGATGCTTCATCTGAATGATTGCTAGTACTAAATTCTACACCAAAACTAGGATTGATGGGAAAAATTACATCATCACCACGGAAAGGTATGCGTCATTGCCAGAGCACACTCACACGTCTAGACATGCGCTTGGATAGCCAGAGCCAAAGACAAATTTGGAAGTCAGATGGAATGCAGAGGAGTCAAAATAAATGAAGCAGAACCAGCCATATGAAAGCAGATGGTTCGAGATGCTGCTGGACAGACCTGACTCCTGCCTCAATGTCATTGCAAGAATAGTGCCGTGGGGATGCAGAAAGTGACTAATTAGAACACTTCTCTGCAAGCAGATTTTTTGATGCTCCCCTGATGCTTCATTTCCAGTGAGAACAGTAAGTCTTAAGCACATGGTTGGGATTCACTGTAAGGAGTTTTCAAGAAAAGGAGCTGGTTTAGTCCGCTTCGTTTCAAACTGCCACACACACAGTGAAAACTTAATTCTGCCACGGACTAGACACTAAGAATTCCCTCCTCTTTTATTTTATTTTATTTTCCAGGGTCCTTTTCTCCTCAACTTTTTCCTTTCCAAAGGCCTGACTGCTCTGAAAGCTTTAGTGACTGATTCAGCACTGAATTAGCTACTATTGGAAGTTCAACTGTGAACACATCCAGTGCTCTTGAAGTGACAAACAGAAGCAGGACTGTCAGAAACTGTCACGCCTGGAACTTCCCTACTCTTTTTAAGCTTAATGAGCTGCACTATCCCAAAGGAATTACTGACTGAACTCCCTGACCTCCATCCATTACCTGCCTTCTGGCCATGAAGAACAGCATGTGAAGCATACACAGACTTTCTGTCCAATAAAATTCCATAAGAAGAAAACCCGTATATTAGTAGTATCAGCCTCCTTTGTCTGGTTTGAGTGCAGGTCACAACCATGAGCATGGCAACACGCGTGCTCTGTAATTCCAGTTCTCTGCAACAAGCTTGTTATCTCTGCACCGAGGATTCAATTGGTTAAAGCAGAAATTATCTTTTATTCTTCCAGAAAATCTCTCGATTAGTTAGTCCCTGAAACCAATACACTTCTCATATTAATCTTTTGTTAATTAAGGAAAAATGTCAATATTGCTCCAAAAGGTACACAACAACAGTTTCCACCCACACTAGAATTTTTTCCACAACCTGTGTTCATTCTTTTTTAATTTGAATCCTGCTCGCAGAGGGCTAGAATTGCTAGGGCCCTTGGGAAATAACAGCTACAGGCACTGGCTGGATTTCTTAGGCTATAACAGGATTCACAATAAGGTAGAGAGCAGCAAAATCTCTATTTTAAAGATAATTTCTGCCAATCACTTCTTTTTTCTCAGAGCCTGATCTCAAGGATCTGTCACCCACAGCAGCCGTCTTTACTTGCCAAGAATCTCTGCTGCAGGACCAGGACATCACCTTGTGACTACGTATTATTCGGTCCTTCCCTCCAAGTCCCCACTGCTCTATAGCAAAAGGATCTGCAAAGACCAACAAGGCAGTAGCCCTGTTATGGAAGACCACTACACCAAACTTTCAGTCACATCACACAACTGGTCCTAATCTCATCATCCTGTGAGAGAGGAAAGCAGATACAAATGACTGGTGGTTAGAGTAAGTGAGTATAGCAGGGGACCACATACACCTCTGTGCGTGTTGTTAGCAGTCATATCACTGTTCCGATTGAACTAACAGTTTTTAAGAGACAGATTACTATTTGAGTAGTCATTACTTACAACAGGATGCAAGGTAGGCCAGTGCTCAACACTCACTTTGTATAAATGGGGGTTAAAAAGCCCTCTCAGACTCTGCTTCTAGTAGGGCTGGAACATCAACACTTGCCTCTCTGGGATCAAATTGCTCCCAGGCCATTTCCTAGCCTTGTGGGACATTTTTAAAGACTGTTACGTTCTCCTGCTTGAAAACATCATAAAGAGAGTAAATTATTAAAAATGCTTAGAGAGGTATCTAGTGGAGCTTCGCAGGGGCCTTCAAATAAGGGCAGGATATCACCTTGAAATTATTTTCATTCTTTATTTTGACTGGGGGAAGAGGAAAATAATGGTCAGCTAAGAAACCTGAATTATCCAAATGTATGAAGTTGTCTGTCTCTGCCACAGGGAATCTTGGCTCTTGTAGTCTGCTTATAGGGAGACTTCTACTGCTTGAAATGAAGGCCAGGGAACAGAAAAAAGAACCCAGCCTCCCAATCAAATAGGGACACTTCCAGGGCTGGTTTCCTCAGGTGTGTTATCTAAGCTGCAAGAGAGTAGAAATCATGTTAAATTTCTGCACATTTCCTCAGAAGCTTTACTTTAGACAAAAATGATTGGTATGAAATTTACTTTGAATGATGAACACACAGTAAGAAAGAGCAGCCCAAGCAAACAGTTTTAAGAAAGGGAAATGCAGCAAATGTGAGAAAACAAGTTATGCATCCTCCCAGATGATCTCTCTTCCTTTCCACACATGCACAGAGAGAGGACATAACTCACAAAAATGTAGCACTGCCATGACAGTACAAATCACAGTATCTCCAAAGAAAGTAGGAGGGTGTAGTAGGAGGAAGACAATAATTATTTGGAGGAAGGGAAGGGAAGGGAAAAAGAAAGAGAAAGACTTAAAGCTGGGCTTTTCAGAAAAGGTTAAAAAAAATGGTGTTTTCAGTTCACACTGAATTTCAGTGAAAGGTGGCTCCCTAACTCTCTTACACTCTACTGCAAGTCCAATCTGAAAAAAGAAACTCCCAAATACTACCTAATGGTTTCTAATTTTATCTAAGTCTAAGAAAGAGTCTTTAAATTCTATAAGGGAAGGGATAGGACTCTTCTCTCCTCCTCGTCTCTCCCCAGCTGTATCACTTTGAGAATTTGCATATTAATGTTTATGAGACAGTTTCACTCACAGTTTGAGAGGACAGCACGAAAAATAGAAGTATGGCTATTTTTAAACATTTTCTTAATGTTGAAATGCTAAGATTTTGAAAATTTTTAATGTTTGGGAAGAACTTTATCAGTTCTGTCAGATTGAGACAGGCTTCCTCTGTGTATTCCTGTAGACCAGCAGCATTACCTGAGAGCAAACTAAACAGCTCTTCCAAAAAAACATTAGTTTTTAAGAGTCTTCATATGACTGAAAATTAAATTCTTCAAGTATGTCTAAGCTTCTCTGAATTCAGAGCCACAATAGCAGAGTAGTCAGCTATAAGGACCTTTGAAAACAAATGGGCATGCTAGACAACAAATAAAATAGGATTTTGCTCTGATGTGTAAAACTCTCCCATCTCTGTTCTTATATGGGAAGCATTAAGATTGTCTTGGCTCGAGGCACCAGACCTAAAGAGCTGACATAACTACAGCTCTGGAAAGTCTCCCTGGAAAGTCACAAAGGGATGAAAAGCAAAACCAAGTTTTAAACTGGATGAGAAAAATCTGAGTATGGGCACAAATATAGAGATTTTAAAAAAAAAAAAAAGGTTAATATATGACACACTGCCTGAATGACAAACATATTTACTACAGCACTGCCAGAAGTACACACATTAAAACAGTTGGACTTTATAAAGAAACTGGTATTAAGGTGACCTGGCTTGTACTATGGAGTGGCATAAATTCAAAAGAAAAGGTTTAACCTTTCAGCATAGATCACTTATACTTCCTGTGTAAAAGAAGGTGGGGAGAGACAAATCTAATTGATAAATTATCAATTGAAGAGTCTGATGACTCATTAAGGAGCTAGCTACATAGACCTTCATCAGGAGAGAAGAACAAATTTCATTGGGGTTTTTTTGTTTGGCTTTTTTTAAATGAGAGAAGAAAGTCAGACAAGGACAGGACTTTGGTTATGAGTTTCAGCTTGCTTAATATGTACTGGGAAAGCTTTCAAGGATAAAGCAGAAATAATCCCAAGTGTCAGAATACTGAGTAGGAGGCAAATGGCAATTTGGAACTAAAATAACCCATTTTTTAGACACAGTGGGCATATTTCATTGTGGTTCTGAAAAAGAGCTATTGTTGAATACTGACTTTTACTGAGCTGATAGAAGTCTTGCTCTTTATCTGAAAGTAGAGCATTTGAATGCCATACTGGAGGCCACTGAGTCTCCCTGGCTTAAGCAAAATTGACTTAAAATGAGTGGGACTTGTAATTTTCTGAGAAGAGACAAAGAATACAGACATCTTTTTTTCTTTACAACTGAAAAATAAGTATTCTGGAATTACAAGAACATATGAAATCATGGTAAAAACTGAAGCATTTTTCCACCTGAGTTTTTACAGAAGTTGTTAACATCCCATCTAAGTATGGTCATATTTACTTGTACTTTGAGTCTCCAGGGTGGCCAGACCCAGATCATTTTGTATTTCTACAAGACCTGAATGGCAGATTTCAGAATGTCATATTTTATCACAATAAATGTCAGACACAAGCCATGTTTTTGGCCAGTTAGACCTGTTCTCCCTGCCTGTCAGGAAAGCTGGGCAAACAGATAGAAAGGAAAAGGTGTTGTTCCAACATTTATTAAACAACAGCATTGACCATCATGATTCAGGGTCAGACAGTAAACAGGGGCTTATTAAGGTGTCTTGGCATTATATTGTTACAGCATTGGATGCCTAAGACTAAGACATAGAGGCTGGTTCACAGTTCAGGTATCTTGCCCTGTTAAAAATTAGAAAAGGTTGATCATTATTGTTATCCTGACTGGGAAAGGGTCACAATCAGAAAAACAGACGAGAACACAGGAGACAGGTTGGGAATCCAGCCACTGCCTCAGAGCCCCATCCCTTGCAAACCCAGTTAACACCCTACAATATCCATCGAATGGTAGCAACATCTCGCTTAGAACCACTGACATCCCCTTTCCCCCTCCTCAGTGCCTCTCCTTGAGAGTTGCTCCAGAACCTGACACCACTAATAGTTAGAACCCTTTTTCATCTCAATTTATTCAGGGCCAGTTTTGCACCCATTTGTTATTGTGCCAAACCATCCTCTAGATTAAATCTTCTATTATCTTTGGCGCTACAACATTGCCAGCTGCAGCCATAAGTAGAACCATCTTGCAGGAAGTCTCAGCTGCCATCCCCTAACTCACCCACCTCAGCAAGAAAGCAGTAGATACAACTCCAGCATCTGCTGTGGACTTCCTACTTCCTACAACATTAGATGGTGCCTGCCCTTAGCATCACTAGACTGCAATACCACCCTTCCATGCTGTGCAATTTTTGTTTTTAGCCTTTCAAACACTAAGGACTTTGGGGTTGGCTTGCTTACTTCCATTTTCAGTAAGTACAGAAATAGAATGCTGTCATGCCCTTGGATCCATCACCTCCTCCAATTTCCATATATTTTGTGCTATTTCTTTATTCCAAACTGACATTCTGTCCTGGGCATCAGAGGACACAGGAATTCAGGGCAAAGTAGGGTAAGAGGAACTTTTGGGTCAAGGCACAGAATATTATGGGATTCATTAGGCTGAAATTATGTAGCAAAGGCTCCTCAGTTTAAGGCAGGAAAGCTGGCAATGTTAATTGATTATGAAATGATTGGATAGTTTTGCACAGTACACTAAAAATTTTACATATGAACTAAAAAGTGATGCAAATAGTAATAAATTGTGTTAATTTTGCAAAAATGACATAGTATTCTCCTAGGGTTAGGAGCCCACTAGGGAGTTCACGGGGATGGGGCAGCTGTCTTCAAGCATGCAATAGCAGTAAAGAGCTTAAAAGATGGAAAGTGAAGCTTATACAAAGAGGTAGCTGCTCTGCTGAGGTCCTGTGCCCTGCAGAACTTCTTCCTGTCACTTATCCCTCCCATCATTCATCCACAGTCGTGTCTACTCCTCCAGCTAAGACTACGAACACAAGTACTGCTGGCCACCCATGACTTTGTCATTGCCAGGATCTTGAACAAAGGCTTTCTCAAGACCTCCTGCTCTGGACTTTTAAAGCTAACAAGAGTGTGTGGAGGAAATGCACTAAACCTCCTCTTGAGGAATGTGCAGAATAACGAAGACAGAAAACAGGAAAAACCCCATACCTGTGGGTTTACATGGCCCAGATGTTATAAACTGCAATCAGGCTGTGCAGGACCTTTCAGAGGGCTCCTTCCTACTACTGGTACAGCAGGGAGAGAACAGAAAGCCTGAACACAGCAAGGGCAGAGACTGTTCCCCAGAACCATAAAATATGGGCGGAGTTAACCCCATTTTAACATCATAAAGGATACATGCCAGTTATCAGGTACAGCATACAATCTCAAATACCCTGATTTGGACTAAGTTTTCCTGTCAGCTATGGAACATGTATTGTGAGTGGCTTAGTTGTGCACTAAATGTAGGAGTCATCAAGCCTAGCACCGTTTCTGTGCTTTCACTTTCTCATAACCTCTACCTAAACACATAGACAACAACATTACACCAGTAAGTCCAGACTGAGAGTAAGATTAATGGCATGGATGGGGATGAAGGGAAAAGTTTTTCTACATTTGAATTTTACAAAATGAAAAGAAAAATCATATTATCTTCAAAAGCTGTTATTATTAGAATGTCTGGAAACTCCAGGCATGAGCCAAGACTGCCTTGTGCAGGTCACCATAAAGTTACTTTAAAAAGTTACGATAAAATAAGTCATGTTCCCTCTTTTCTACTTTACCTTTCTGCTACTGGTCACTGACAGTGTTAGGATACTATAGACAATGGCAACACAGTCTGATCCACCATGGAAAATCTTATGCTTCCGTCTCCCAGGGTTCATTACTTAAAGTTTACATTTACAGGAAAAGCTCTCTACCTTTCAACTTTGACAATGGATAAACAATAAATAGAAATGCCATTTACTGTCTCAAAATTAAAAACACTAAGCTGCTTAGACCTCTTATCCTTTTGCAGGATCTGCTCAAGTGTGCCTTAATATCACTGTGTTCTGGATCTAATGCATGACACATTCTGCAGTGGGCTGCACTAACCCACATGATACAGCACCATAAGACATATTCAGGTTAAAGCTAAAGGAAAAGGTGCAAAGAGAGAGTATTACAACAAAAAGCCTTGCTAGTAACCTCCTCAACAGGTAAATTTCCATAATGGTGTCAATGAATCGGAAAGCTAGATCTTTCTTTTTTACATGAGCAACCTTAGCACTAGCAATACTGTAAACCTGCTTCAGTTTTCTCTTGACACAGATGACTAATCCCAGGGAAAAATCTAAAATCAGAAAGACCTGAGGGAGGTAAATAACATTAGTTTAGGTTACTAGATGAGCAAAGGGAAACAGACAAGCAGAAAAAGCTAAAGGAGAATTAATGGCAGGGGAAATGCAAGCCATTCAGAAAAGCCTGCTGTTTCACCGAGAGCGGTGCCAGAGCCTTGGGGAGTCCTGGTATTCAGCAGAGATGATGCAATCTATACATGTAAGTCAACTTTGTTTCCCCACTAATCACACACCCCATTAAAAAATAGGTAGAGAAAAAAGCCCTGGCAGCAAATTACATTGAGGTAGGCAGCAATTTTCTGTGGTCCTTTCTGAGCTAGTGGCATAAATCCTACTGTCCTTCAAAGGAATGGCTACCCTTCCACTAAATCAGAAGTCCTGGAAATGATAGCTCAATGCCGCAGGAGCTGACAGCTCAGTGGAGAATGATAAGAGGACTAAGGACAGCCAGAAATGGCTCACAAAGTGTCACTGTTCCCACTCCAACCTGCCACTCTGCATTTAGATTTGTATGGTCCTTAACACAAATATAAAACCTCTGAAAAGTTTTCCAAGTAGTGCTCTTCCTTGTTATAAACTGTACAAAGAGATCTTTTCCACTATCCAGTCGCTCCTCCTCTATCACAACTAGTCTTAAAAATACATTTTCCTTCTGGGAGGATATAGGATACAAGCCATTTGCAAGAACACGGAGGTGAACGGTGTTTCTCAGCCTCCTTTAACCTGAGAAATCACTGCCCACCTTGTGCCACAGCGACTCACTGTATTGTTGCAATTGTTCCTTTATAACCAAGTAAAAATTAAAGCAAACTATGAGTGTTCATTCGTTCCTTTTATTTTCTCTCACTGCTTTGTAAAGAAATGCACATTTATGTTAAGAAAGCAATTCCAGTCATTTCACGGACCACAGTCTGTGTCTCAAGGAGCATCTTTGGATCACCAGGCAGGAAGCACTGGTGGAGCAAAGCATAAAAGCTATTTCTAAACCAGCAAGACAGCCTGATGGAAGCACTATTCCCACAAAAGCATGGAGTTTCTTTATGACCACAGCTAGACTGCTTCTGCTACTCTATCTTAATTACAGCTGGCTTGGCTGTCTCCCCAGTGCAAACACACTGACAGAGACCATTAGCAGTGCTTCTTCCCACCGAGACCAGTGGGAGATGCACAGTGGTAAAGTCCGATCAGGTAAAGGTCAGAGCACACAAAGCCTCTAGCATGCTAGCCAAAAGCAAAACGTTATGTGTGAGTTGGAACTGCTACCTGTAAAAATCAACCATCTATTACCTCAGAGACTATCTCTGCCCATCTTCTTCAACTACACACACCCACACATTTACATATTTATTGAGAGAGAACTTTTCTCATCAATACACTTGCTCAGACTGGCTTCAGTAACTCTGACTGAAGTCATAAGTAACAGTTTGTCATCTCTGCTAACACACACACTCAGTTCAGATGAAATACCCTCTTTAATCAAGTCCTAAACACAGCTCTACTCCATCAGTTTATTTGAAAACTAAATATATTTTGCACTGTCTTTACTCATTCCTGCATAAAATCAAGATAAGGATATCTTGCTTGTAAGTAAGGATACAGCAACCTTTGCTAAAGTTTGCTCTATGATGCTTAATACCTAAGAACTTTGGATCATCTTTGGATAGAGGGAACCTGGATAGTCCCTATTTTTGTTTCGCATGGAGACACAAAGGATATTTTCCCTGAGGAATTTTCTAGCACAGAAAAGAAATATCAGAGATTAGTTTAATATTTTCAGGTATAATGGTAGATTTCTGCAGAAAAACTACTGGGCTGGAAGTCTGACCAGAACTTGGTCAGGTTCTGTTTAAACTAGAAAACACTGGATAGCTCCTTTTCAAACAATACTAGAAAAAAATATTGATCCCTTCTCCATCTAGTTTTTGAGTTTAAAAAATCTGCACTAACTACATGTGCACTAATCTGAGTTTAAAAATCTGCATTTATTTGGAAACTATGTAAAACTACTAGAATACAGAGAAGGTGATTCTGGGAGTTATTGAAAAACACCTGAAAGACAACACAGTCATTGGTCATAGCCAGCAGGGGTTCACAAGGGGAAAGTCCTGCTTAACCAACTTAATTTCCTTTTATGACAAGGTCACCCATCTAGTTGACCAAGTGAAGCCAGTAGCTGTGGTGATTTGGGGTTTTAGCAAAGCTTTTGATACTGTCTCTCACAGTATCCTTCTGGATAAAATGTCCAGCACACAGCTAGACAAGTCCAAGGTGAGCAGTTGGCTGACGAGTCAGGCTCAAAGAGTTAAAGTAAATGGGGTTACATCAGGCTGGCGGCCGGACACCAGTGATGTTCCCCAGGGCTCAATTTTAGCGCCAGTTCTCTTCAATGTTTTTATAGATGATCTGGACGCAGAAATTGAATGTACATTGTTTGCTGACAATACTAAACCAAGAGGAGCTGTAGACTCCCTCGAGGGTAGAGAGGCTTTATAGAGAGATCTGGATAGACTAGAGAGCTGGGCAATCACCAACCGCATGAAATTTAACAAGACCAAGTGCTAGATTCTCCACCTGGGATGGTGCAATCCTGGTTATACCTACAAACTCAGAGACGAGAGGCTGGAGAGCAGCCCCATGGAAAGAGATCTGGGGGTTTGGGTTGATAGCAAGTTGAACATGAGTCAACAATGTGCCCTGGCAGCCAAAAGGGCCAACCGTGTCCTGGGGTGCATCAAGCCCAGCATAGCTAGCCGGTTGAGGGAGGTGATTGTCCCACTCCACACTGCACTGGTGCGACCCCAGCTCGAGTCCTGTGTGCAGTTTGGGGTGCCTCAGTATAAGGACATAAAACTATTAGTGTGTCCAGAGGAGGGCAACCAAGATGGTGAAAGGTCTCAAGGGCAAGACTTACAAGGAGCGGCTGAGGTTACTTGGTTTGTTCAGCTTGGAGAAGAGAAGGCTGAGGGGTGACCCCATCGCAGTCTACAACTTCCTCAAGGGGGGCAGCGGAGGGGGAGGTGCTGATCTCCTCTCTGGTGACCAGCGAGAGGACATAAGGGAATGGAATGGAGCTGCATCAGCGGTAGTTCAGATTGGATGTTAGGAAAAGGTTTTTCATTGAGAGGGTCGTTGGTCACTGGAACAGGCTCCGCAGGAAGTGGTCATGGCACCAAGCCTGTCAGAGTTCAAGAAGCATCTGGACAATGCTCTTAGTCATACCATTTAGTTTTAGGTAGTCATGCAAGGAGCAGGGAGTTGGACTCTTTGGTCCTTATGGATCCCTTCCAACCTGAGATATTCTATGATTCTATGAATATTTAGGTACTGCAGTTACACAAAATCTGTAACTGGACTATTTAATTTAGAATTAGATTTAGGATCTCAATATTGTACTGCATGACACCATTAAACTTTACACCAAGATAGTCATCTTTAAGCTGTCACCTGAATGAATTTCTAGTGTATACATTGTTTCACAGACCTGCCAGTAAGTACCGAGACTGCCTTATGGACAGACGAACTAGAGAGTATGTATCCAAAACCAAGACATATTATACAGGAAACATTTAATTTCAGGTAATTGTCTAAATTTGAAGAGAAAATAGAAAACTGGATTATTCATCAAAGAGATTGGGATGACTTCTTTCTTATATAAAAATGTAGGGATCTCTCCTCTGACAAAAATGACTTATATGGCAGTCTTAGTCCCTTTTGTTGAAGCTGCACAAATAATTAAACAGTAATGGGGAAGGACTACCAGTCTGGTATCCCCTACATGAGTTAAATGACCTTGCTCCTGGCTAGAGAGTCTTTGTAGTGGTGTTTGTCAGTCTCTTCTATCAACACTGTTTCATTTACCCTAAAAATATGGTCTCAAGACAGCAAGCTAGATTCCTCAGTCCAGTTTTTAGGGTGCCCACTATAGAAAGGAGGACAGCTGAGTCCATTCCCCATCCAAAGAATATTTAGTTATGCAGACAGGGTGGGAAAGTTTTGGTAAAAGAAAATGAGTTTGGTCTTCTAGGAGGCACAAAGAACACATCACTCATCAT
Source organism: Aquila spilogaster (assembly GCA_024606505.1). Classification (NCBI taxonomy): domain Eukaryota; kingdom Metazoa; phylum Chordata; class Aves; order Accipitriformes; family Accipitridae; genus Aquila; species Aquila spilogaster. Next base: position 63,264,027 of record JANHGO010000072.1, read on the forward strand.
TTACTCTAAACAGAAAGCCTGTTCAACTTCAAGCCTAGAGGTCAGGCTCAGCTGTGTCCCAAACATATTCTGCTGAAACCTGCCTATTCACTTGGGATTTGTTTGAAGAATTTTAGGTAAAACTGTGGAGAAAGCGATGTGGGACTCTTTAAACTGAGCTTCAAATTGGATATAAAGTGCTAATTAATCGCTACCAATAGCCATGCACACTTATGTTTCCATGGTCCTGCTCTCAGGACAGTATCAACATGAGAAACACATATTTTGGAAGTTGCAGGAACAGCCTCACTCCAGATCTGGTGAACTGTCTCAGGCTGTTTGGGAGGACGGGGAAGAAGATGCATCTGATGAGATAATCCAGTAGAGCTGCAAGGAGTACAAAGGACAGGCAACTTCACCTATAACATTCTGGCAAATCCTAACTAATCAAAGGAAGAAAATCTAAGACACTAGCAAGACAGACAAAAATAACAGCCAAAGACTTGCAATCACGACAACAGTTGTTAAATGGCATTGAATTTTAGATATACTGTTAATGTAACATCTGCATTTTGGCTTGCTCACAAAGCTCTGCCTAAGACAATCAATACTGGGGCTGGTGTACCATGTTACACAGGGAAGCAGTACTCTTAAGGCATCCGTTACACTCATCAGCCCACCCCTATGAAAGATACTAAATCACATCTATTCTTCCAAGCTAGAAATAACTCTGACAACACTTTAAGACATTGCACGTGAAACCAAGTTGTAGTTTGCCTTGCTAACTTCGTTCTCGATACGCTGGTCTTTGGACATTCCTACTTGTGGGCATGGCAAGACACAGAGCTCTGTTTTGTGTGAACACCTGCTTTCCAGGCACTACATTTTGCTCAGAGATGTTCTGCTTCCCCCACATTGGAACAGAACCCTTTCATACACCAGGCAAAATGTTGCATGGAATACAGTATTTCTGTCTCCTCACAATGCATCACATTAGGAGTGATGAACACACCCATCTGTCTGACCTGGAACAGGTCTTCTCAAACACTTGGGCTTAATCTCTCACTTGAGCTGCACCAGTGTTAATGCTAAAAAGATTCTTAATGTAGACAGAGCTCCAGCAGCTCCTATTGTTTTCCTCTTCACTCTCTTAGCTAAATTAGAAGGAAAATGAATGTGGCTATAGTTGAGCATTCTACGTAGAAAGATGGCAGACAAACCCAAATTCACTCTGCACACAGACCGTGTTGTCTACAGGCCAGTAAACACTTGCTTGAGCACAGCCCATGCTCATAAAATTATGTAGGCCCTGGACCACAGCAAGAAGAAAATGCTTAAGCTTGTTTCCATCTGCCCATGGAGATATGTCTCTGGTGACGAAGAGGCATCAGGATGCAGCCTATTCCCAGTGCTCTGAGTTCATCTGTAAAATTCCCTTCTGCAAGGTAGCTTACTACAACAGGCTAGGCAGTAAAGCTGTACGTGAGAGAGAGGCCTCGTAGCCTGCATTTATTTCTTGACAAAGGGATGCAGCTGTAGCTGTGGCAAGAGGTCCCTCTACCACAGGAGGGATTCTGCAAAGTACCTGCTGCTACCATAGCTGTCTGCCTCCTCCCCACTCCACAGCTCTTGCAGCTTTCTCCAGCCACTTATAACCCCTATCACCAACATCCAGCAGCCAGAGGAGGCTCCAAGGAAGGCGAAAGGGAGGTCATGACTCTAAGCAACTGGAAGAGGTGAAGGGCAGAAAAGAAAGACACTACCTTCAACAAGTTATAAAGGCTGTAGAGAGGCAGAGGAGAAGAAGAGTGGGGCAAAGCAGAACTGGTGATGGGGGTATATCCTCATCACCCGAGTCTCTCACTGCAGTTCTGGAAGCAAACACTTAAAATCTGTTAAAGCCAGCAATGTTAAACAGCAAATGTAATGTTTTGGCATCTAGTTTCACCACCACCTGCAAAAGCTAAGAATGTGATAAGAAACAGAGTAATTGAGCAGTTGCTACACGTGTAAGGGATCTTCAGCCCTGCATTCTCCTGCCACATGAACTGCTCCCAGAGCCACAGAGCTGGGAAACTCCAGTTCTCCAGTTCTTCAAGATCCAGGCAAATCCACCAACAACCTCAGAGCTGTCCAGAATTCCCCCCTAAATTCAGCAAAAGTTCATCGAACTGGAGTTGCTCTCAAACATGTTCTTCTTTGCAAAGGAAGAATTTTCATTCTTGACCCAACTTCTCCATCTTTAGTAATTTTCCTGCATGGTACTGTCTGTTCTCAGACACGACGAGAATAGTGAGCAATAGAGTTTCTCCGAGAAACACATGTTGTATTTCATGCTCATTTCTATTCTCTTCCACATCCCTGATGAGGTTTTCTCTCAAGAATTGCTTTAAAACTGTTAACACAGATGACAGGTACTGAAGTTGCCTGAGTGACCTTTTCTGTTGTGTTAGTTCAAATAAACTAGGGCAAATTAGCAGAAAATCAGCTGTGCATTTTTTTACTTCCCTAAGTGTGGATCAGCTGGGGATATTGCTGTCTGTATTGTAACTTCAGCATTAAAGACTATTCCTATATATGAGAAGTAATTTTTGTTGGTAGTAGTTTTCCTGACAATTTTTATTTTAGACATTATTAAAGCTTAAGGCAATGCAATTACTATTTAATAATTATGGTTAGTACTAACAGCACATCTGTTTAGTTTGAAAAGGTTGGCTCTGCTTCAGAAAGGCTAGACATCCATTTTATAAACATATTTGACACCACATAAAACATCATATGACTAAAAAAGAAACCATAAAGTTGCGTGATCACAGCTTAGCAGTCTCCCAGCTCATTCTTCATGGCTACCAGGAAGAATGTATGAAACATGAACGAAGCATGCAGGGTATAAAACACTTTAAAAAATAAGAAAACTAGGCAATATTTCTCATTTACAATTGCTTTGATTTTTCCAATTCATCAGACAGATTAATGAAGGGGAAGTTTCCCACTTCAGTGATTTTCCTCCTGTGAATGCAATAAGGACTTTCTGTTTTTAAGGCACTGGTGAAGCAGTTTAGGAATCCTCTGGGGTTTTGATGCCAGATCCTCCTCTGACATAAAGAGGAACTAATGGCTGCAATCACCTTGCCTGCAGTAGCATCGATGTTTTTAAAATACAAGCCTCTGGATTTTTTAATGATCACTGAGATTCTATTCACAAGGAAGCAACTCATGAACAAGGATGGGGGCCTCGGGAGTGGATTGATCTTTCCCACAACTGAAACATTCTTTGCCATACATTTCATTTTAAATTCCTATTAGGAAAAACAATTACTGACACTCACATGCTAGAATTGATTAATTTTCTGTCCCCTCTGGCTAAAACCTTACATCACAAAAGACTGCATAGCAGCACAGCACCAGCAAGTTAGAATAATATTTATTTACTTAGTTGCTGGAAAATACAATTTATATGCAATTTCAGTGAGGACTGCATCTGTTTCCCTTTTTTCTGTTCAAAAACTAATGAGTGAACCATTCTTCCTAATTCTCATGTATGATGGAATCTTTCCCGGGATCTAGGCTTTCTGCATCACTTTAAGTCTTCAGATTCCTGAAACTGTCAAAGTATAGAGCACTTCTCAGGCCCTACTGAAGGACTCTCTGGCCTCAGATCATCCTACCTAACTTTGGTACCTATGATGAGAGTTCAGTTGCCCAAAATCCTTTTATATTCAGTGAGAGACAGGCACATCCAAGAGAGTAGTTCAGACAAGCTCATCAAACCTGCATATTTCTCAACATTAAATTACAAAGGAAACCAAAGGAGTCTGTAGCTATGTTCTGTACCACTAACCTAGTCTATATTACTAGACAAAAGTCTGCTTCCCAGTTTTCAGGGGCCACTCATATGCATGGGTTGTCTCATGGTGGGACTAGGGCTGACCACACATTGGCCCAATTCTATTCTTCATCTCATACTTTATTTTCCATGCAAAGGAAGGCCAGGCAAAAAATGGGAAGGAGTGGGGCACCATGCTACATTCCAAGAGGTCCCCAGCACAATCCTTGGGGAGCACTTGCCTCATTAAAAGAAAAGCCTTTGGTGCCACCCACGCAACAGTCTCACTTTCACCCAGCTCCTTTCTTTTCATTTTCTTTCTGTCATGGCATGACATACTCCTGTTACAAACGGTTTGCTCCTGTACTGGAAAAGAGAGATTGGACAGGCTGGATTCACCTGCTTGAAGGCACAAGCACTACAGGTTTCAGCAAGGGTGGAAGACGGCTTTGGACCTACGTCCTGAAGCTTCATTTAAACCCACAACACAAAGCGTGAATGGCATCTCATGTGGTCACAGCTGTGACAGCCGCTCCTGGGGACAATCTCGAGTTGTACCCCAGAGAGCTCAGTGAGGTGTGGTCACCCTAACACGGAGGTCAGCACAACATTAACTCACAGCCTCCCCTTCTTGGGAATCCGCAGCTGACACTCAATGGTATTGTGGCAGCATTGGGGCTGCTTGGGTTAATGTTGGCTCAGGTATGTCTTCACAAACTGTGTACACGGTGAAGTCTACAGTGTACACAGTTCCTAAGCAGAAAACCTTTATTCTCTCTCTTTGTTCAAAGAGGACGCAGAACCAGCTAGTTCCTTGAAGCAGATGGCAATTTAACTCCAGTTTGAAGTAAACAAACCAGAGTATTATTCAACTTGTTCATTATGAGTGCTGAGATGCTCTTAACAAAAGGAGCTCCTTAAAACTGTATAAAAAGTAGGGGGAAAAAATGCCCTGGAAAATGGTTAAGGATCATGTTAGCTTCCCATAGACAGAGGTTTAGGCACACTGAACTGATTTTTTTCAAGCATGGAATCCTTTCCAAGATACTCTGAGGACAGTTCCAGAAAACAATTTTCAAGACAACATATTTAAGTTTAAATAGAGCTCAATTAAACTAAATGGCACTTATATAGATAATGACCTGCACACACTATTCCAGGAGCTCCAAAGCTACTTTCTAGACTGTTCCATAAGGAAAAAAAGAATGCATACTCACAGCTGTTGAGAAGCATGCTTGCAAATAACACAGAGGGGGAAAAAACTGGCACTTGGCAGAAATTTTTCATCCAAAATTCAAAAATATTTCTCAGTTAACAGGACTGGGGCAGGGGAAGAAGCAAAGGATATATAGACCATGCAGTTACTGTCAGGGGCAGAGTTATGCGATGACGCTACACCCTATCTGGCATTTTCAGCAAACATCAGGTTTTGGGGGTCTTTGCACCTTTTTATCCTCCATCTTAGTTTTAAATCTTTGTTCTCTTGCAATACTGGATTTTTAATGGGTTTGGAAAGCTGTATAATTTCCAAATTCCACAGCGGACAAAAGCACAAAAGTAACTCTGTGTTTTTAAATAAAGCCACATAAAACACTTCTCAAAGGATAAAGCCCAAACCATACATGAAATCAGTCAATCAATATTCTGCAGCAGAGCCTGCATAATTATTTTTTTCTGTGCTGTAACAGGGCCACATTGTGCTTTATGGCCATCATTAATTATTAAAACAGTTTCCTGCACTGACATGCATCTATACATAGCACCTGCGATCAGTCTTCTCAGGTCAGAGTCTTTCCCGCTGACTTGTGTCTGTCTCATGGCTATCCATCTAGGTCCTCCAGCATTCTCCTGTGATTGCAGTCAAACGCTGTGCAATGTTTCCCTGGCTCACTGTTCAATCTGTCTCCAAAGTCCTTGAGTCTTTTGCAATCAAAAACAACCTGTCTACACTTTATTATAAAGATATACCAGGGAGTTTCAGCCATGTTTATGAATGAATACAACTTTGCCTTCCTCCAGTTATACAAGGATAGCTGCTGGCACAGAAGTTTTAATGCAACAAAATTACAAGATACACACAACTTGTCACCAGTGGGACTGCACTCAAACCAGTCTGCAGCAGTGGGTGCTCCACAAACAGGTATTTGTAAGCATGTTTTAGCTGGTTACCAGCAATATTGCTGAGTGGCCTGAGGCCTCTAGTTTCTTGAGTTCTTAACACCCGAGATGTACAAAATCAAAGTTGAAAACTCTTCCAAGATGAGCAGTCCTTCCTTTCAGCACTTACAAAATATCAACACACTTTCCAAAATATAGTAGAAGTATTTTGGTGTGTGGTTTTGCTTAATTTTTAAAATATAAACTCATAGAATCATTTAGGTTGGACCTTTAAGATCATCGAGTCCAACCATCAACGACGCCCCCTAAACCATGTCCTGAAGTGCCTTGTCTACGCACTTTTTGAATACCTCCAGTGATGGTGACTCCACCACTTCCCTGGGCAGCCTGTTCTAATGCCTGACAACCCTTTCAGTAAAGAAATTGTTCCTAATATCCAATCTAAACCTCCCCTGCTGCAACTTGAAGCCATTTCCTCCAGTCCTATCACTAGTTACTTGATAGCAGAGACCAGCACCCACCTCGCTACAACCTCCTTTCAGGTAGTTGTAGAGAGAAAAAGGTCTCCCCTCAGCCTCCTTTTCTCCAGGCTGAACAACCCCAGTTCCCTCAGCTGCTCCTCATAAGACTTTTGCTCCAGGCCCCTCACCAACTTGGTTGCCCTTAACATCTTTATGCCCTTACATCTTTTGTTCTCATTTCTTGTAACTGTTATATAAATTATCTTTCTGATTTTCTCCTTTTAAGTGTTTTCCCTTCTCAGCTGCAGCCTGGCCTCCTCTTATCTACAATGAGAGGAACAGCCTCCAGTTTTAACATCTGTTTTTTTCTCATATCTGGCTGGCTGCTTCTTATTCATATTGATCTGGTCATGATTCTTCGTAACAGTAAATGCAAGAGGTGATCTACAGCATTTGTTATGTTTAATAAACAGCATCTGGATACTGACTTGTATACAGAAGTCATAGACACACATTCGAAGCATTTCAATTTGTACTTATGATGTTCTCGGTGCTTAATGCTACCTATCTTTAAGTGTCAAACTCATGTGAGAGAGATTTTCTGAAGATTTTGCAATAATTAAACAAAAAAAAAAAGGACACTTTCAGCAGGTATTATTTTCATTATTTGACATGATTATTGTCAGGGGCATCTGTCCATATTAGATCCTAACTCTGCTTCTCTATGCACCCCTTTATACCTAAAGAAAAAAGACAAGCAGGATATCCTCATGAGCCATGAATTAGAGAGGGAATGACTTCTTTGGCAGGTGATACCCCTTGAACGTACTCATTTAGTACCTAAACCTGCATCACTTATTCCTATCCCTTTCTGACTCAACAGTTTTTTATCCCAAAGGAAGAATTTCTGAAAAAGTAATAAGCTAGTGAAAGCAGGGCTCATTTTAGAATTACAGTTTTATTAGCCACCACCACTGTTCTGCAGTTATCACTTCCACAATTCCTCACTGGGGTGAAACATAACAAGCACTTAAGAGTACCTAGCAACACTACACAACAGGTTAGGACAGAGAATGAAGAGCAACAACTGCAAGAGGAATTAAAGTAGGTGGTAAATAATTATCTCCTTGATATTTGGTCATGATACAGTGTTTAGCACTTCTACTCCTATGCAAAGCTCCACAAAGTCTTTCAGCACCCTAATAAGCCTGTTGTCAGGTTTTACACCCTCTCAACTCTGACTGCCACACTGCTCAGGATGAACCCACTAATCCACTCCTGGTTGCCAGGTTTACCTGATGTCTTCCATCACGAAGCAGTTAGGCATGATTCTGCTTCACAAAATCCTGGTTAGATCTCACTGGGAAGAACGTAAAGGAGACTGATCACTTTCCAGTGTAATACTGTTGAAAAAATTGCATTAATTCCTCCACTAGGCCTGTCTAAAAAGAAAAATCAAAGCTCATTTTTCAGCATAAAGCCACATGGGTTTAAAGTTCAGTTGTACTGTGACACCGCAGGACACAGCCTGATTCTTCACTGCATCACCCCTCAACATGCAGTGGTTCACAGCTGTGCAAAAGTGAGTGCAGAACATCTGTGCATATTGGTCAGTGTGCTTTGGGCACATTTTGTACTCCATAACGGACATCCTGAACTTTGTGAGAGCAGAAACCACTGCGAACGAGGAGCAAGATGACATAACAACATATTCTCTCTCTTTCTCTCTCTCTCTCTTTTTTTTTTTTTTTTTTTAAGTGTTAGTTTTAATTTAATTAGATTTTGTGATTGCTAGGTTTCCACTTAGGTTACAACAGCTTCAGCAATTCTAAACTCCCCAACATCCCAGTAAATGGGTTGGCTGCCTGAAATAGTTATGGGAAAGACCTCCTAAATATTACCCCTTTCCTCTGGGTATGCTAAAGGCTTGGACATATCTGCATGGAGGAAATTCCTATATATAGCCAGGTAAATTAAAGACAGAATATTGAAAAAGATGAACCACTTGTGTAACAATTTAAATAGGAGTGTAGTATGAACCATAACCTGCAGTCAAGCACAGTGTATCAACTGCTTTCATGTGCTGTTTTGTAAGACAACTTACCTTGACTTTCTTATTGCCTAATGGGCCCTAAGAAAAATAAAATCTAGTTTACCATAATTGTCAGAGATTTTTTAACCTACTTATTATTCTAATTATCCTGTTGATACTAATCAGTTTAGACGTTCCAACAATATTATCAAGCTTCTAATAAAATTATATAAAGATACATAAACTCTGTGGAATTTATTTTTTAAATAATTTCTAGTCCCTGTTCAGGAAAAGTCATCACCTGAAAATTCAGTCTAGGTCTGAGATTTTCAGTGCTTAGGAGTGTGCATATTTCAAAAACTCAGCATGTGCATATTTCAAAAGCTCAGAACAGTCAGAGTCTATGAAATTAAGGGCTGTAATACAAAACTGATCAGCTCAAATCCCATGATGTTGCAATCAAAGACAGGAAGTATTCATAGGGTCAAATCTTTACAAAAGCTGTAAAACAGCCTTCAAGTTACCATCCCTAAACTACAGTGACAAAATTCCTCAAGTAAATGCATTTAGGATATGGCAAAGATACTGTATGCTTGCATTATCTTATTTCAGTTGCCATTAATTTGCTTTGAATAACAAACTCAACACGTCAGTTTACATCTACAGGAAGTACTATTTTATATAGAGATTCATACTAGGAAAGTTTCTTCCATTCTAAAACATGCTACAGTTTGTAAAATACTCCCCATGCTGAAAACAGGGAATATAAACTTCTCGAGTCCAGCCACTTATTTTTGTATATGAGCATATTGTGACACTAATTTCTGTTTCTAACCAGCAGCTGCTACTGTCTCAGCATGTGAAAGGATAAGAAAATGGCTGGCTTTTTCATCCGCAAACTTGCTGGTTATATTATCAGAGAGTAATGAAACTGTTTCTCTGGGTCTCAGGTTCTGCTTCCTTGCTGGGTGCCACTGTCTCTCTGTGCAGAGCAATACAACAGTATATGCGAAACCAAAGGACACCAGAGTTGATTGAAATACTGGCCACAATTCAGAAGGGAAAAATGAGATTCCAGGAAACACTCCTATTTGTGCTCCATCATTACTGAGCAAGCGGGGTAGTGATGGCAAAAAAGTTAGAGCTTTTGATTTCCCTGCCTACAGAAACTCTGCAGTGCTGTAAGTGCCCAAAGATGATCTATGCACGGACTCTGTAATTTGGTGAATACTGTGCATTGGGAAACATTACACTGCAAAATAATAATAATAATTTCTTCTTTTGCAAAAGGAAAGTTTCTGACAAAACCTGCAAACTTCTTCCAGTCATTCCCAGAGAATTAGGGTATGACACTGGTACAGAGTGATCACAAAGCTCAAAACATTAACTTCAGGTGTACTAATCTCACCTAATAGGCCACATTCCCAACGTATCCCCAGGTCCCTCACAATCTGCAGCACACTGATCATGACAGTATCTCCGGGAAAAGGCGAAGAATGAGTAACCCTTGCACACACACACACATGCAACTTCAACCCAACAAGGCAAGGTCACACCTTTCTTAAACTGATTATCGATTTTGAATTCCTTGAGTTTTTTGTTTACCCACTTGAGAGATCAAAAAATATTTCAGTTTTGAGAGAGTGGCAAGCACCATTCCCTTGAAAGCTGGTATAGCCCAAATCAGCTCATGACTTCAGAAAAAATTTGGCACAAGTGAAATTGTCCAAAACAACACAAGTCTGAGTCCTATAGCTCAGGGGAGACATCTACCTACCAGATTCTCATTGGCATCCGCCTTGCTCTATGATTTCCTTGGAGTGGGTATGCTGCCTGGAACTGAAGAATACACCTCAATTTACAGGTAAGTGAAAGCATGGATTCTGGAGATGTTTACAGTGTATATAGCAGTAAATCATATTTGGACATAGTTTCCATAGTCCTTCTTCTCTCTCTTCCTTTTAATCATCCTTACTACCATTTTACTAGCATAAGTCAAGTTAAGGTCACACTGAAATTACAGCTGGTTGCCTAACATTTTCTCTGTGTATAATCCTTATAAATTCCAAATATGCCAACACACAATAGCGTGACAGGAATTTATTAATAAATAAAATTAGTCAGAGAAAGGGCATCACCTGTTTTCTTTATTACAAAATGCCATCAGCTGAATATGCTAAGCCCCCTGTATAAGAGAATTTCTTCAGACATTTAAAGGCCAAGTATTACTTACTTTACACAGTTACTACACTGCCCTCACATATTTGCATTTTCTTTTAGTAAGAGGTTAAGGAAAGAAACAATCTTTCTTCAGTCAGCATCACTTTTTTTTTTTAAGATGCTGAAGTTAGCTATGTTTTTTCTGCCCTTCTTACCAAATGAATAGTTATCAGCTACACAGGAGGTGACAAAAGCCAGATGGCTTATCTAAAGTGCAGCTCTCTGGAGGTGAACTACCACCTCGACTGTGGCTCAAGAAACTTGAAGCTTCTTGAAGAGGATATTTAGAAGTTCAGCATTCCCTCCTGATCACTGTGACATCCATGAAATCACTTGAATGTAATCTCCAGAGACTGACAATGTTAAACATCATTCTGACCTAAAAGCAGTACCGCATGACTACAGGAAATGCAAATTTGTCATAATTTGAGTTAAAGTGGAAAAAAAATGACAAATATAATTTGCCTGACATGTCATGCCACCAATGAATGCTGATGCATTGAATGAAGTCAATCATTTTCTTCATGTTTTTCAGGCTCTTCTTTTGGGTGAAGAATCACAAAGACAGTACTCCGTGAAGCTCTAACCATTGCCACCCGAACTCTGCTTGCATGGTTCAAAGTAAGTTTTGAAAGAGTTTGGCTAAAAACTACAGTTATTTTATAAATAAAGATATTTTGCTTTGGCTTAGCTAACAACACCTTCACTATATATTTCCTTCTATGGGTGTTACTAGGGCAGCAACAGAGCAATCTGTGCTAACGATCTCCACACTCTGAAACCGACTTCAGATAGATTTCTCAAAGGTCACAGATTACTACTGTGAAATTCTTATCTGCCTTTTATCTGGCTGCCACAAACAACTGTGCTGTATAATCTGAGTTGTAAATTAATCCAGTTCCATTTTAAGACAGGGCAAGTCACTGCTACCCTCAGCATCGGTGGCACCTGTTCCTCCAATCTTTAAAAGGAGCTTTCAAAGCACAGGATTCATAAGTTACAGCTGTATAGTCCATTACACTGGACCAAGATACCTGTTGCATTACTTGGAGAGATGGCATCTGGATTGTGAAGGAAAGAAATGAAAAGTTGTACAGTTGGTGTGGGAAATAATGTCAAAAAACGTCTGGTTTCCTGTTGAGGTTTTTCTCCTTTTTTTAGTGCCATAGTAGAAGGAATCCACCTCATTCTCCTTGTCCTGCACCACCCTGGACATTAGGTCTTATCCAAATTTAGTGGGAGAGCTCCAAAGCAAGGGACTATTTACATCAGCCCTGCTTCTCAAAGAAAGCATCTTCGAAGAAAGATTATTGAACAGGTGTTTGATGTGTCAGCTATCAGAGGTAGGGACTTAAACCTGGAGAGAAAGTACAATATTCTCCCTTCTTCCCCCGCAATTTTCCACATCTCCAGCTCAACAACTGCCCTCCCATTACCAATTTAATTGAATCAATGTTCATTCTTGTTGATTCTGATAGTTGACAGTCTGTGAGTAGCTTTCCGAGGAGATCAATCTATTAATGAAAAAAAAAAAAAAAAAAAGGCATTTGAAGAGGCATTGCGCTTTTAGAGAAGAATGGGATTGTTTTCTAAGACATACTAGGAGGTTTCTGAAAAACAGCTTATAAGATAAATACTTGTGGTTTTCTATAAAAGGTATGTTTGCAACTCATAGACAAGGCCGGCAATTTTGCAAGTGGATTGTGGTGGCTGATGTCTATTAGGAAAAATATTTCTTTTTAACACAAATGAACTCATCATATAGAACACAGACAAAATAAACATTTAAAAATAGGATAAAGTACATTGTTTTCAACGATGTCAAAAAGTGGAGCACATAGCACCCATGATTCTACTTCTTACTTCAAAATTTTAGACTACGTAACGTTTATTCAGGTCTTCTGAAAAAAGGCTGTGACCTGATTAGATAAAAAGTCTTCTTTGTAAAACTACTAGATATTTGAAAGACAGTCCTCTCATTTTTGCAACACAAATAACCTCACTCTCTTCCCTATCCAGTATTGTTAAAATGAAAAAGGCACTTGACTGAATCACTTAAGATGTCATTTTTACCTTCTTATGACTATGTCAAAGTGCTTCTATAAAAGTCAGACCAATTTTATTTAAATATATCTCCACTTATACTAGGAATAAAACTGTGCTTCTCTAAATCATGACATTTAAACTCTGACACTGAAACCTAACTGGAGAAAATATTTGCTTTTCAAAGATGGATTTTTGAAGCTGAAAATATTCTTTGAAATTAATCAAATGCAAACATAAAATGATGGTAAACATTACTTATCACAGATTCCTAACATTTTAATCTGGCAATACACAGATTTACATCATTTATGTAAATTTTGGTACCATTTGACAAGTATAAATCTAAAAGGTAATACCAGAATTGAGTGAAATACGGTTCTGTTTGAACAGGAACATCAAATTAACAAAGCTGATCATAGGTTCAGTCTGTATCATGGAGAAAACAACTGATTCAGCACTAATAAATATAGAAAGTTGGAACAATATTAAATCATCTCTGATTTCCTGGAAATGCAAAAGAAAATTCCTTTTGCTCTTCCTCTTCTGTGTTGTTTTTTTGCTGTGGGTATTTTTTTCTATTTGTTTTTGGCTGAGTTTATTGTGTTCTTAATTTAAAAACTGTTATTGGTTTCATTACAGCATGCATGCTAATAGATTTGGTTTTGGAGTACACTGCTTTTTGCACACAAACTAAGCACAACAGTTGTATAATGGCATGTTACACATACACGACAGTTAAAGTATGTTGCTTTTGGTATACCTTGCTATCTGGCAGAAATTCTTATAGGTATTTTCCTATAGACTGGATGGAATAAGAGCTAATGTATATTGGGTTTATGTGGTAAAGTTTTGGTAGTGGGGGGCTGAAGGGGTGGCTTCTGTGAGAAGAAACCAGAAGCTTCCCCCATGTCAAACAAAGCCAGTTCCAGTCAGCTCCAAGGGAGACCCACCACTGGCCAAAGCTGAGACAATCCGCAATGTTGGTAGCACCTTTGTGATAACATATTTAAGAAAGGGTAAAAAAGCTGCACAACAGCAGCTGGGAGAGAGGAGTGAGAATATGTGAGAGAAAGAACCCTGCAGACCCCAAGGTCAGTGCAGAAGGAGGGGAGGAGATGCTCCAGGCGCCGGAGCAGAGACTCCCCTGCAGCCCATGGTGAAGACCATGGTGAGGCAGGCTGTCCCCCTGCAGCCCATGGAGGTCCACGGGGGAGCAGATCTCCACCTGCAGCCCAGGGAGGACCCCACACCGGAGCAGGGGGATGCCCGAAGGAGGCTGTGACCCCGTGGGAAGCCCACGCTGGAGTAGGCTCCTGGCAGGACTTGTGACCCCACAGGGGACCCACGGTGGAGCAGTCTGCTCCTCAAGGACTGCACCCCATGGAAGGGACCCATGCTGGAGTAGTTCATGAAGGACGGTATCCCATGGATGGGACCCCACACTGGAGCATGGGAAGAGCATGAGGAGGAAGGAGCAGCAGAGAGGAAGCGTTATGAACTGACTGCAACCCCCAATCCCCGTCCCCCTGAGCTGCTCAGTGGGGAGGAGCTAGAGAAGTCAGAAGTAAAGTTGAGCCTGGGAAGAAGGGAGGGGTGGAGGGAAAGTGTTTTTACATTTGTTGTTATTTCTCATTATCCTACTCTGTTATTAATTGGCAATAAATTAAATTAATTTCCCCAAGTCAAAACTGTTTTGCCCATGATGGTAATAGTTAAGTGATCTCCCTGTCCTTATCTTGACCCATGAGCTTTTCATATTTTCTGCCCCTGTCCTGTTGAGGAGCGGGAGTGACAGAGTGGCTTGGTGGGCACCTGGCAGCCAGTTAAGGTCAACCTGCCACATAAGGTTAGCCACAAGAATGAAAAATGTCATTTTCTAGAGTGTTCCTATGTTCTGGGTTGTTCAGGCAGATGCCTGGCACGGACATACGACTGAATGCCAGATATACAAGATAACAGCCAGAGCTCGTCAATGGCTCTTTGAAGGTGAACTTTTCCTCAACCATTTGCTCTGTTCTTCAGGTCAGATGAAGAGAACCGTAGGTACGATATGTGTATCCTATTTCTTGTTAAGTAAAATGAAGAAAAGGGAAATCTTTATGTTCAGCTCTCCCTGGAGCAGTTCAAGAAAATTTCAGCCAGTTGACAAAAAAAATAAAGGAAATGCAGCATGAAGTTTCTCATTTTCCAAAAACAAATATACTGGGCATGAAATCTCCCATATCTCCCACCCCCATTCACATGCACTCCAAGTTAAGGGTATTTTTTTTTTTCTGGATGACATTTTAAGGACAGGCTGCCAAGCCCATCTGTCCCCACATTTGCAGTTAAGTCTTGTTTGCATGAGCTTTCCACATGCTGTTCAATTTTCTGGTAGAGAACAGTTCGTTTTCTTTCTGCAATGGGTTTCCTTTCTGAGAACATACTGCCCTCCTACCACCTGGAGAGCTGCAACCTCCACACAAAATTATGGGTGATCACTATTTCTGAAAAATAACCAAAATGAATAATCAATACTCAATCACTCAACAGCTCAAAAAGTCACGTCTAGCATAATTTAAGTGGGCATCTTAAAATAGAAGCACCCAAAGTCAGAGAGCAGTTTTGGCCTATGATCTTCCATGACATTATTAACAGTTTTGTCAACTGCCTAATGAGTTCCACCATCACATTTGCAAACAACACCTCCACCACATGTGATCTGAAAACAATGCCTCAATCGCTAAATAACTATGTAACAGATATGGCCACTCAAATAGTTCTGATGACACTACCGACTACAAGAGGTGGAGACCTCAACCCTCCAAATACTGTCTTGAGTCATGCTGCTGCATAATTGCAGCTTTAATAACTCTGTTTTTAAAATCTTCTACTACAACAAAATTAAGATTTTTTTTTTAACTGCACAAAAATAAAAAAAATGCAGACTAATTTTGCCTTTCCACTATCAGAAGAGCTGAGCCATAGCTTTTTAAGGAAACCACAGGAGAAAAAAATCAGACATTATCATATTAGAAAACCACTCTATCTCCCATAGAGGAAAATGAATCACTCCCTCTTAGAAATAGCAACAGCTGAAAAATATCCTTTAGAATAACAACTAGAATTAATCTTTGTCATCAGATTTTGTAATATCTCTGCATTGTCTTCAGTGCAGTTGAATATGCGGCTGTCTTAGTACATGAAATGTCATCTAATCATTACAGATCACTAGATTCTCACAATGCATTTCCTTTGATCAGATTTATTAATAATCTATTCTGTATGTGGGACAACTCACTGACAATTGCAGGAAATAATTCAGATTTATTATTCCCCCCCCCTTTTCTTCTTTTATGATTTTTTTTTAATTCTTTTTTTTTCCCATGTACCTATTGCTAATATACAATAAAAGACAAAGTAGAGCTTTATTATACAAAGATTATGTCAAGTTTCAACTCTGAAGGAATTCCAATAGGCAAATTACCTGTATATTCAAGCTTTTAATTTCCAGCACGCTTACAGTATGGTTTTTGGAGGGAGAAAATAGTGTCTGAATAACAAGAATATTTATTGAAATAAAAAGGAATTGGTTTTAGAATGTAATAAATTGCACTACATAGATCTCACCATAGTAGAATCTGCAGATACTTCATGTTCATGAACTAACATTCACTAATGCACTTGTGGATTGGACTGTAATTATCTCCTTTATCAGATACATTTTTACTTTACTAATTATCAAAGAATGCAGAGTACCCACTTAATAGCATTCTTTGTACAGCACACTAGAGATATGACTTTACCCCCTATGCATTTGAGTCTGTTTTATAGAGTACCCAATGTACAATGTCCATCTTCAAGTTGATAGTTTCTTGGCAGAACCTTCCACATCTCTCTGTCTCCCTCTCATCCAGCATTTCACAGTTAATGATGCTGTTCCCTTGTTGGTATACACAAAAGGACAAATTGCATTGGGTGTTGCTTAAGGTTGGCTTGATGCTCTGAAAGTTAGGTTATTATCTGTCAGACTAAGATGAAACATCTGCCTTTTGGGCAACAGTTACTTTCAAGTTTGCAGCCTTCAACCTTTTATACTAAGCACCATAAAACTCGAAATAAATTTCATCTTCTTAACTAAAAACTATTTTCCTTTGTTTTCTTAAAAGATGCAAATGACAGCTGCTTTCCCATACCCTAACCACTGAACACATGGAGAGGACTAAGAGGCTTAAATTACATCAAATGAGATTTAGGTTAGACCTCTAGAAGAAAGGTTTTCTGATTCTATGATTAGTGAAACACTGGAAGACACCACTGAGAGAAAATGAAGTTGTTGCCATTAGGTAGTAACAAGGACCTTTAATGGAAGATTTTCAGGGAGAGGTTATATTTCTTTATTAGACTAAGTGATATAATTGCAAAAATATGGACATCTCTTGGGGTGCATTAGCCTTTCTTTAAATAGGATAACAGCACAACAAACATCAAACTAAGTGCAGGTTGAGACAAACTAATTGACTAGATAAATTGAGGGAGTAGATTGCATCAACAAAAGAGTGAAGGTGTAGCAAAGATAGCATATGAGGAAAATTATAGATGATCATGAAAACAATATCTTGATTGAGCTTTCAATTTTATTAATCCATATTACAAATTTTAGTCTTCATTTTTTAAGGTTATTTTCTATACATCTTCATGAAGGAGCAGGACAGAGCAGTCAGAGATGGAGAGGCTGTTTGTCAAAAACATATTCATGCTTATAGCTACTCATTTCTGTTCTTTATCAACTGCCCATGTGAACATACTCTGCTGCAGAGAGGTTGTTCACTTTCACTCACGCTTTCCAAGAATGTGGTGAGGGAAATACACGACAAAAAACACTCTTATGTGTGATTCCTGGAAGTGCCCTTACAGCAGAAATTTCACTGCAATGGAAATGTGTTTGTCACTCTTACAAGGTCTGGTTTCATTTAGTGTTTGTTGGTTTACAAGAATTTTATTTCTAGTGATGTGTTTGTCCAGGTTGGGAGGCTGGAAGGTTGGAGACAGAATCCCAGGAAATGTTTTTTTAAGTCTCTTTTTCTTCTACATAAATTGCTGATAACTTCTAAAAGAGATTTCAGCATCAGACAGTGTGCAACCCTTGCTTATAAGTTTTGCGAGACTTTTCTCCTTGCACCCTAGTGACAGGAAGTTGGCTAATTCAAAAATCTTATTTATCTTCCTAGAGGAATGGCTTTGATGTAAGTCCTCTTCGAGTTTCTGAAGCAGATGATAAGATCATTTTTTCATGGGCAGGTGTGATAAACATCCAGACTGTCAGATAAAATTAGGGTCTTTGGAGTGTTTTAGAAGGTTTCTGATTTTGTGGAGAAAGGTGTTTGGTTCAAGAGGTTTTCTGCCTATAGTAGATTCCAAGTTGCAATTTTTATGATGCTCATGTAACTGGAAAAGTTGATATTGTGGACTGGTACTCCTGAGAGAGTTTCATATCAGTTGTTATTAATGAGATACTATGAAAACAATTAAAGATTCCTATCCAGGTAAGCAAGGTGGTGGAGGTATTAGGTACAGTAGTGGTTTAGTGATTCAAGTATCTAGAAAACCTTCCTAGTATTATCACCAAAACATGCCAATTAGTTCAAGAACTATCCTGATGTCCCTAACTATGCCTAGAACCTAAAGAAAATGGTGGCTGTTTAAACTGGACTTAACAGACAAGAGCCTGGACCAGACGATCTGCCAAGGCCCTTCCCCAAATCATGCTTCATAATTCAGTGTTATATACATATAGTAAGAATGTAAAGGGAAATTCTCCACAGTGTTGAGAAATAACTTTGGGTTCAAAGGAGGATAGATAATCTAGCAATTCATGTGGCAAGCATACAAAGAGAGATGGTACTCGTCACTATTGAGGGGAGTACAGGACGGCTTCTTTCTGAAACTGAGAAAGTGTTTACCCAAATACATCTTTCAAAGTGCAATAAGATGACCAGTAAAATGAGGATACAGTGATAGATAAGATGGTCAAAACCAGAACTCGTTTGCATTGTCATTTACATTTTGTTTTCGAAGAGGTACAAATTAAGAACGATTAATAAATTCAGCTTGATATTCTTTCTAAATAAAAAGGTTATTTATATTTGACCTAATTAGAAGAGCTGAGTATCTTCAGATGCTTCAGACTTCAACTAAAGATGAATATATTCACTATTGTCTACAACCACAAACAGCAGCTGCACCAATGTTCTAGCAAATTTACAGAAAATAAAACATCTTTAATCAAATTCTGCTTCCTTAGAGCACCAACTTTTTCAATGGAAAGTGGATGAGACTGTAAAAATGAGACTGAAAATCACAGACCTTGAGGAACAAGTAATCTAAAGCTTATATGATTAGAACTTTTAACAAGATTTTTAAATACTAAATATCACTAATTGTGTTTTCCAAAACAACAAAGCTAACATGGAAAAAGAAATAAGTGTTAACATTGCACAGCATTTCACCTTAGACTCTAGGTAACAAAAAGTTTGTCTGTCTCTAAAATAGTTTTACTTAGTCATCTTTCCCCCTTCAGTTTCTGGAGTTTGAATTTAGAGATTATACGTAACTATCTCCAAATGAAAACTGTTCATCCTTTTGTCCTCCTTGCACAAAAGGTGACACTTTGTGCTGTTGAGAACCAGTACTTCCTTGACAGATTCTTTTTAGAAATCAAAACTTTTTTTTAACCTTCTTTTTTTTTTTAAAGACATCACTGAATTTGATCAGTATTTAATGACAAAGATGCACATTAAATATCTTGTCCAGTTTTAGGATAAAAGCTCTCTGTTCATACTACAAGATCTGGCTGCTTGGAATGAAGCAGCACAGCAACTCTCGCTAACAAAAGCAACACAGCTATTCCACACAGAGCAATAAAGTAGCATGGAGGAGAAGCAATATACCGTACAGCAGTGTGACAGGAAATTAATCAGGCTTTAGCTATGAAGCTTACAGCTATTGTCATATGGTTTGTCTATGTGCTGCAAGTATATTGTACAGCATCAGGTTCAGGGTACATACATCCCCCTTCTAGGGCACAAATGGCATCCATGGAAATGTCTCCTCATTTTGAAAGCACATAATCTTCAGCTAAATAAACGTCAAAAACCTCAAGTGGATTTCAGTTCTACTGTGTGAGGTGGACTGATACCTCATGCAGTGTAACTGGGCCAAACCTATGGTTTACAAGTTAGCCAAACATATCTTCAACCCACAACACAGGCATAAGTCCAGTATCAGATGCAAAACTAGCTATTGGCAAACTAGTGGACATTTACAGGAAAGGCATGGGTCCACCGAGACTAGACTAATGTGACCAGGATTACATGTCTGTATCTGAGGGAGTAACCCAATGTCCTTTTGGATCTATGGAGAGAGGAATTTCTGGAACACGATTCACTTCAGCCCAAGATGGATATCTAATGCACATCAACATGAACACTGCCCTCAAACTACCTGTTCATTTGCACTGACTACAAAGAGAACTCAGAGTGATCTAGCTCAGAGCAAAGTTTAATGTTATAGATGTCTAAGGTTAGGTAAAATGAATCCCACACCACATGACTTCTGGAAGATGATCTGAAACATGAACTTGTCTTTTTTTATTTATAAAGATACAAAGTCAAAGAAGAAATTCAAGCACAAAACTTATGCTCAGGAGAATTTTATCCACCTTAATGAACTCAGATTACATTCCATTTATGGTAGTACTTAGGATACTAAATAATCATAATAGTAGAAAACATGTGCATGGGTGACACTGGCACTTTCTGTGGTAATACCATAAAACTATAATTGCATACAAGGCTGCTGTCACTAGAGAAGAGTTGTTCAAACGTTATTTGAAAAGATGCCACTCAACAAATTTTTTAAAAGCTTTGTATGGAACTTTCTGACACACATCTTAGGCTAAACCTGAGGACCTGCAACACAGAAGATCCTAACTCTCAGTAAAGTTGCAAACTATTGCAGAGAGTGTGAAAGTCTGTATCAACTTTGGTCTCTGAGAGTGCCAGCATTGTCAACAGACCCTTCTGTCTGGATTAAGGGTAATACACATGGCTCTGGCGAATAGAGCTACTATTTCAACTTTACCTCCAGCAATACCATGATGCTGTTTCTTTTTTTCTTCACAGTAAGGAGCAAAGCAAAGACAAGACCTCTAACAGCAGCCAGGGATCTTCAGCCAAGCTCTAATTAGCATGAATTCTAACGCACAAGCCCTTCAGGGAGCAGCTAACTGATACCTGCTGATTCATTCTGACAGATGCTATCAATTCACTGCACATTTTCAAGGAAAATGATGCAGGAGTAGCTTTAGGCAAGCAGGAGTCATAAAGAGTCCTATGTTCAATGGAGCCAGGATGAGTTGCTCTCTCTTAAGTAATCCATTCTTGAATACTCCCCTCTCATAGTTCCCTAGCCTGTATATTTATGTGTACATCCACCTCACCAGACCATCTTGGCAGGTATTACTCTGCTCTTCATGTGACCCAGCGACCCCATCCCCGTGTGTGCTGTAGAAAGTCAATCATGCTCTTTGATAATAGGTCAAGTATTAAATAAACCTAACGATATCACTTCTGTCTAAAGGCTGCAGCAGAGAGAATGTCTCTGCAGAGATAGAAAAGACTCTAAGGAAAGCCATGGGGAACCTGAAGCTTTATGAACAGAACTGGGAATAGCTATTAGACTTTAGAAGAAAGCTGTAGCTTTCTATTAGGAATAGAAAGACTTTCTCTTAAGACCAGCACAGAAAGAGAATGCAGCTCCTCTGGCAATGACTGTGGAATGATACAGGTAGCAACAATTTAATTGCTGCATTCCATACCTTGTGGATTAAGCATATGAACATAAGCCTAAATATATAGCTCTGGTTAGTGGTGTGTAATGAGTTTTAGCCACCACATCTCATTTCTTTCTCATTTCCTCATGGCACTCATTTCCTCCTTCTCTTCCCCTGACTGTGGAAGAAAAATGTCTGTACCCATAGCCAGGACTGATTCAGAGGTCCTGCTCGATTACCTGCTTCACAGACAATAATATTGCAAAAAAACCTCACCACAGTTTCTCATGTACCTGGAAAATACACTGAATTCCCAAGAGCTGGGCACAGCATGGATGAAACTGGTGTGCTCAAAGTATTACACCATATGGAGGAAGGATAACCTAAATGATTCAGGCTAGTTTAGTCAAACCTTAGTCCAAAACATCAGTTCATAAACCATAGACCCTGCTGTGACAGCCAAGAAATGCAGACAGGCCCGGGTAGCTACCTCTTGTACTTAGCTCTACAATAGCTCTACAGCAGTATTCCAGCTGGGGCAACACAAGGTACAACCTGGCTCACCTAGCAGCTATCCGGCACGTATCCCGTTCTAAGCTAGTTAGACAGCTACCAGTGCCTGAGCCACCGTGTTCAAAACTAGCACAAGTGTGTTTATACTTGATTTCCACTCACAGCTCTGCCTGCAGTACATCTGTAGGATTAAAGCTTTGTCACACCAAAGGAGTGGGGGAATCCTATGACATTTAAACACTGAGCAAAACCATGAAGACTGTATAGCAAGTAAAAATCCTACACCAGCTGAGGAGATGCTCTCAGGTACATATTACAATGTGACATCATTTTTTATGGTCCAATGATTTTTATGCCTGATTCAATAAATAATAATTCTATGATGCTCTCTTCCACAACTAAATTACCATTACATAGGTATTCTGTGAAATATGGAAACACACTTTAAACAATCTTTTTAATACTTGTAAAACTACTGAAATAGTGTAGTCTCCAGTTCAAATATATTATTCTGTAATTCAGCCCTGGACCTGCATAGCAGAATATCAAAGTATTTTCATTGCTAATCTGACAGGTAATATATTTTAACTAAATGATCTACCTATACATATTACAAATTATTAGTTGTCAATTAGATATACTGGTAATACAGATAATTATATGTTTCAAGTAACAGACCTGTACTGTGACATGCATTTACAGACTAATTAGCACTTCTGGCAAGCTTCTAGAAATAGAGCATTCAAAGTAGCAGTAAAAAAGTAGTTTTGATCCAGTTCTTTCTCTTGCTCTTCTTTTACCCCATGGCTTTTTTATTCTCCACACATTTATGTTTCACCTTAATGGGGACAATTTAGCCTCTCAAAAATACATATATTGTTTCTTACGGAGATTTCTGCAAATAGTTTCTTTTGCCTCTTAAAAATAAAGCAAAACAATCCAAAATTTTCTCATCCCCATGAATTTGTTTTTCCAACATAACAATTCATCCTGTTCCAAGGGCCTGGACTGTAAAGAGCAGAACTATTTGGTGGCCTTGTTGAAAATGAAATGCTCCATAGACATATGGAAGTATCATCAGGAAAGGATTTTGAAGCCAGTGCTGACCAAGAGAGAGCAACTAGTGAAACATAAGAACCTTCCTCCATTGAATGGTCCTGGCTGCAAACCAAAATGCAAAATCATAATTCTGTTTCCAAACAGCACTTGGAAGGTTTTGGTCATGCACAAATAACAACATGCATTGGAATGAAAACAAAACGCAAAATCTTGAAAGTCACTAAGAATGAACTCTTGCCCTCTGGACAGCTATATGGCAAAGACCAGCTTTTTTCTATGAGGCCAGTGAGAAAGGACAGAATTTTTACCCATGATTGCGCACATACAAGAATGATTTGTTGTCTGTTTTCATAAATTCTAGAGAAAGGCTTTTAGAGGTGTCCATGGAGAGATGAGTGGAAGGAATGCTGTTCTCTGAAAACTTAAATGAAAGAAGTTTTTATGACTTCTGCTGGTGAAGAAAATCCTAACACTCAATGGTCTCTTAAGACCTACAACAACAGAGAACAGAGGAACTGGAGGTCTACGATGCATGGGAATTTATAGATGTCTGTGGTGTCTAATTTTTTCTACTGTGTGAGGGGGTGGGAATGATTGGAATTTTTAAAAATGAGAAAACCATTACTAAGAAAACACTTCTTACCAACTGCAGCCTTCATCCCAATAGCGCAGTCTTCACCAATAGCTTCTGGTTTTGAGGTTTATGAATTAAGTGACCTATAGAGATCTTAATATAATAATTTATTGTTTCTATATTTAATTTGACATGACCTATCTACTTGAGGAACTATTAAATCAGTGTTGGAATGAAACATAAACCTTTCCAAAATTACAAAGCTTACTAGCAGAGCTTCCTTCAACAATGAAAGGCATTGTAACTGTTTAATATTCTATGCTCTTTATTAAGACCATACAGAGTTTTATAGTGAGATACAAGATAGATAAAGAATCATAACATACACCCAAGTCGTATAAGAGAGGGTGTTTTTCCCTCAGAGGATTTTTCTAGCTGGTACATATAGAACTTAAACAAGGCTAGCTGTTTTGTGCTCCTTTCTAAAATGGATGCCCTTCTTCTGCACTGAAATGCCTTTCAGTAGGATAGCTCAAGAAAAAACAAATTATGCAATTTGAATTAAATAAGATGACTGTCACAAAGGCATGCCTAGTGTACAGTAATGACACCCCCAGCATGGATTAGCCCAGAGAAACAATCTGATTTCTTATCGCTCACCCTTATTTTACTATGTCCTGAGCCAATATTCCATGAAAGCAAGCCAATAATTTTTCCAACCAGAAATTGCAAAGGAAATCATTGCACTGTGCAAGTTAAACTTTCTGTAAAAATATCAGTGTTTGCTAAGTGTTTGTGTAGTTTTTGTGATGCCTTTTAGAGGGCAGATAAGGGAGAAAACTGGAAAAAAAGATACATTGGAATCCACTATGCTTCATACAAAACTCCTTTAGGAATTCAGCTGACTGTTCAAGAACACACTGTGACAGAAACAGTGAGCAGAAATTCCAACTGAAGTTCACTCTTGGGCTTCTGCTGTCATTATCAGCAGCACCACCGTTACTGCAATGGTGCCCATGATCAAGACGTTTGCTGTGCTGTGCACCAGATCAATACAGGGCAATAAAAAGAGCCCCATGAAGCTTTCAATTCTAACTTAAAAGTGTCCTTTTACTGTCAGTTCCCAGAAGAGGTTTTCTCTTCTGTTTTCAGAATGGGGTTGTGGAACACTCTCACTTACAGCATGCCCTGCATACTTCACATGAAGCTGCAGTTTCACAAGATTACAGACAAGAGCTATCCAACAGTACTCAAAAATCAGGAGGTGCCAGAGCACCCAGGTGAATACCCTCTATCCTTTCCTTCATCACTCACTGACAGCCAGCACTCTGGACTCTGACGAGGAGAAAGAATTACATGTCTTCAGCCCAAATAAGAGCAAGCTTCATGTCTAAAATACAGTCAACACAGCAACCTCTCTCTGTCAAAAGCTACTATGCATTTGATACTATGTTAGATTCCCTTACATGATATTAAATAGGGATTTTGTGATCCCTTATCTAATATAACAAAATTTCCATTTAAGCCCATCCCAAAACAAACTATGACTCCCCATTATATTTATCACCCTTCCCAACACAATTCAGTTCTCAATTACTCTTCCTTTAGTCTCTAATCCCCTAATTAGAAAGATCCCAGAGGGAAACCTGCACAATGGATAAGTGAATTTTACAAAATTATTCACTTTTCACATACTTTAATTAACAAACTTGTTAGTCCAGCAAATAATCTGTTACTAATTAGCACAGAAATGCCTACATCACTAACTAAAACCAGGAAAACTGCACTCCTTTGCAAGTTCATCACTTCATATTACTTTTGTAGCATATCATTATCTCCTGTATTTTAATTTGAGAATTCAGGTCTGCCCTTTGTGACCACAGCACATACAATGCAAGTCTTAACATCGTTTTTTTTGCCAGGCACTGTAAACATATGTTCCAGGAAGCTTCAAGTTGTTAAACTGCAAAAAAAATGTTATTTTATACAATTAAATAACAAATGCTCTCCCTTGAGTCCACCCTTTCTCAGTGCACTTTGATGCATCATAAATACGGCATTTCCTAACTGCTAGAGTTTGCAGACTTGATATTTCTTTAGCTCTGTGTATGTGTGTGCACTTGTTGGTTTATCATCTTCATGGTGTTTGCAGTACACCATTTATGCTGCAATATACAATTGTCTTCTCTAGATACGAATCTTTGCTGAGAGAAGCAAGAAACAATGAGTTTTAAAACAGAAAATCCCTCTGCTGATCATCAAAGATGAGCTATAAACAGCCATCTTTGAGACCTCTCAAATAAAAGATTGCCTTTATAGTGGAAAGCACGAGCTGGCCTAAATACAAGGGAGACCATAAAATTTCCCTCTAATTCATATGGGTAAAACAGAGGCATTAACGCACACTCATGAGGCAGTTCTGGAAATCTTGCATAAATGTTCCCCAGAATAGAAGTCCATATGTTTTCAGCCACAGTCCCTCCCTTTCACCTTCTGCTGAGATACACAACCATGCATGCTAGCTGAGAATAGTGGTCATACTCTGGGTTACAAAAACTAAGAATCACTGAAATTGCTTAAAAGACAGTTACAGAATTGCTCATATGTCCACTCCAAGTCTTGGTCTGCTCCTAATAGCAGGCTGTTCCTTAAAGACATAGCCAAACACCAAGATACTCATTTTAACTTATATTACAAATGGAATAGTTAGAAAAATAAAAGTATGTTAACACTACACTTAAGGTTTCTCCAACCAACAGCACAGGAGCAGTCTGCTTCTAATCCAGTCCTGTTGATTTCAGGAAAGATTCAGTCAAGTCACAAAAGAGAAAAACTCTTGCAAAATCAGGCCCTGACTTGTTTTATAATTTTGAATGGAATCATGACATTGTGTAAATTTGTTTTTGCTGAGAGGTGCTGGCAGCAGGACTTACTGGGAAATGGGAAAGCTAGGACCCCAGTGCCTGAAGGAAAAAAAGGTTTATTACTTATAGAAAGGACAGGTTGAGGATACACAGAACAAGGATTGACAGGCATAATCTTAACTTCAGTAAAGGGTCTTGACTAACTCTACCCGACTACTTCCATTCATTTACTTGAAACTTCCCCCGGCACCTGTCCCAGTCTCTAACCATCTCACATTATGAAATTCACATTTTAAATCTTCAATAATTCAGCTGTTCAATTAGTCAGCCAATCAATTATTCAGCTATTGATCTGCCCCACAAGGAAAATAAAACTTTAATGGATGGACAGTTTACCTTTCACAAACAGAAGAACCTGAGTTGCTGATTACAACTTAGATTTGGTCTCTGCCCAGGCACAATTCTCTGGGGAAAAAAAAAAAAAAAAAAAGTCTAATTTCTTTTCCCTTTGCAGTTCTCAGATTAGCCCTGTTATAGTTCCAGAAAATGAGAAACACCTGAAAGTTTCCAACTCTTTGCCACCAGAAGTAACATTACAGGTGATGCTTATCTACCTCATTTGGTTCTTGCTTAGGAAATGATTAGGACTGAAATGTTGCTTTGTGCTGGAGATAATTAAACACTCTCCTCTAAAAGGCATAATGGAATTTTTAAAACTCAGTTGCATTATTTTGCTTCTTGCTTTTCCTGTGCTAGATGTAATTTCTTCATAAGGGAACCTTCCAAAAGGTTTTTCTTTCCTCTTAGGAGCTTCTTACTTCTGATCTACATCTTTCTTTTTAAACCTGCTATCCACTGGTTCCTCCTCCTGCCTTTCTCAGTGACCATTAGGCTGAAAGACCATCTCTTTCAGTCTCCTCTCACAAGACCGATGCTGAGCCCTGTAGATTTCTACAAGGACTATGCTTGCTTCGGAACAGCTCCTACAGTTAGACACTGGTGTCCCAAAGTACTGAGACCCTGTTAAACAACTTGGCAAGCCAAGTTCATCCCAGGGCACAGAACTTATTCCTGCAGACACTCCAACTTCTGTGCTGCACTACCAGTTTCATATCCTCCTGTCAGCACAAAAAGGGAAAGCACAGCCAGCCAGTTACTGACAGACCAGCATAGCCTTAACATGGTATTTTTTAAATCAAACCTGTTTTCTACTGTCACATTTTCTAGCTTTTTATTCTATTCCATTTCTGGAAGGAAGGAAGGAGGGGAAACCAGAAGTAAAAACAAAGGTGAATACCTTACACACTTGCCAGAAATGAAGACAGCTATTTTCAAAACATTTTCTGATGAACCACAGGTATCACAGGGTTGGTATTTTTATGAGTAAGACTAGTGAAGAAAAGTGAGAGGAAAGCAGGTCACAGATCAGCCTCAACCAGCCCTCCCCCTGCACAGGGATAGTCACCCCAATACAGGTGCTAAACTAACCCAAAAGGGGTGAGGTGCCTGGACCTCCTCCTTGAGCTCTCAGCAGAGTTAGGTGGTTCTTACCATACCTACCAATACCCATCAGTTGAGCCCACACAACTTTGACCATTACTAGTTTTGTCAGAGGCTGATGAAAGGTCTGAGAAAGACCTACTTTAAGGAAGGGGGAGGAGGGTAGAGCTCATGCAACACGTGATGTATAGTACACAAATACATACACCCATAAGGGATTTTAGCTTCATCATAAGATATTTTTCCCAATTGCAGTTATAGGAAACATAGCAGCCATTGTTTTGCATGATTGTAGCAAAGTACTACTTACTCCACAATACAGGCATGCTATTAAATGTATCCATCTTGAAAACGAGCTTTCAATGCAGTGAAATATTTCTAATCAATAATTTGTAGCTTGTGATCATTTTAAATTGCAACAGTGCCTAGCCTTACTGCAAGAATCCAAACAATGGCACTTCAAAGAAAAAAGCACAACTTGTCTAATTTTCGGCTTAATGTGTACCGAATTTATGTAAGCTTGTGCAGATACATATTTTTTTTCTAGTCAAGCACAAATATACCAATAATAAATCAACTTCATCATGAAAAAAATTGATTTATTTCATCAAATTATTGGGAAATATTCACTGAAGAGGAAAAAAATCAGTAGCTTTACATTAATGTCGATAGAACTTTAATCACAAAACTGTCAAAGATAGCTTATTAGTTACTTGAAATAGGCATTCAATAATTTAAGTACCCTGAGGAATAATTACAGGCTATATTAAGATGACAGGAGTTTAAATTCGTAAAGCTAAGAGTACATGCCATAAAGTGCCAAAGACGCATTGAATGAGTCCCAATTTCCTTTGCGTCTATTCCTACCCCCACATTTTTCCTCCCTCTTATCTATGTACAAAGAACAATCAAGTACTTTCAACCTAAATCAAATTTTTTTAGATCTTTGGAAAAGCACAAATGCACACACATGACCTGAGAAAGAAACATCAGTGAAACCTCCCTGAGAAACACACTACACTTGTACCCATCATCAACCGGGAAGTGCCTTTACCAGAGTGAAACTACCCAGAAGTGCACCTGTGCTACAAACTGAAAGCAGATGAATGGAAGAAGATGCTCCTTACACAGTCTCTCCTAACATATCAGTAATATCATGCTATTCATGCTGAATTTCTGGAATGCTGGTGTTTCCCACAGCCCATAAAATTTTGAGCACCATCTCTGAAAAAAACATATCCTATCAGGAGACCATCTCACTTAAGACAGGCAGGTTTTTTCTCCTTCCTTTCCACCAGCTTAGACAAGGCAAAGGCATCAAAAGACATCAAAATCTCTGTAGAATAATGGAAAAGAACCAGACACAACACAGGGTGCTTGGTCCAATTCGGGATGTCTCTGCTTTCTCTAGTCTGGGGTTTCCTTCCCCCAGATATCTCTCTTTTTCCACAGATTGTAAAGTCACCAGTTCTACCACCTTCGTACCTCCCAAACACTTCTCACCGATGAGACTGCTTACAACATTGTCCAGGCAGAGTTTGCCTGGATGTTCCCATGCTTCTTTTCAGCCATGTCTTTGCAGAGAGGTACAGGCCAACACTCCGTCAACTGGAAACTGAACAACCTCACGAGATTTATTGCCAAGAAAAAAATGTTTCTGGGCAATATATGAAAGTCATAAGCAGAAAAAGAAAATGCAATACATTACCACTGCTATTTAGTGGCAAATCACTAAATCCACAGTTCATTGCTGTGAGAGACCAAAGATCTTTCCTCCCTGCAGTGAAACAGCCCAAATTTTATAGCAATTGCAACTGAAGTATATGATGGCAAGTGGGAGAATATAATGGAAAAAACCATATGGGAACATAGAAATTATTTTAATTTAGATAAAAACTAGCTACCACTTTACATGGCTAAACATTAGCACTAACATACATGAAAACAAAATTATGTAAGCAGAGGCTACTATTCCTGTATTTAATGTCCAAAACAAGTAGCTTGAATTCCACAAGCAAGGAGCATCTTCAAGTCTACGGAATCTTTATGATAATTTCAGGTGACTCTGAAAATCAGATTATTTCCATTTAGGATCTCACATGCATATTTTTAGGCAGAAATGCAAGCCACCCAAACTGAATATTTTGGCCTATGGATAAATTTGACAGCAAAATGCACCTACAAAGGATGAAGAGGATAGGGCAATAGCAGTGTTTTCCAGATCAATGTGACTGTAGTTTCTTTGATTTATTTGGCTTGAAAGAAGGCAGTGCATCTTTTCGGAGTTATGTATCTTTTTTTCTCTGGCATTCTTTATTTTATTCTCTCCAAAGATCCATGTTCCAGCTTATGCTGAAAGTTGTGTTCTCAGTCTAATAATTAGTTGTATTAATCAGTTTAACAATTAGTTCCCACTGAAGTGAAACTTCTTGTTTATGTGCTATTTTCCCTTTGAGATAGAAAAGGCAAAGCATAAATACAGCACTATTTCAGTAACTACTGGAAAAATATATTTTATCTGATGTGAAATTTGCTTCTTTTCTTAGCTCTTTGCTTTTCTTAGCTTTTTCTTCTTTCCTTGTCCTTTTGGGGAAGACCAAGGTTTGCATTTAAAATTAAACACTCCAAGCAAAACCATTATCAGTAGTACACTACTGTACTCAGAGTATACTATATAGCTCAGAAACTACCTGAAATACTAGACATTTTCATATCTATAATTTCCAGCGGAGCTGGCACATACCGTTATTTGGCCTTATACTTTAGAGACATACTTAGCCTTGAAATATATTGATCTGCAAAAAAAGCAGGATTTTTTTCCTCAGAAGTTCAACAGACTGACTATATTGTAACCATACTGTGATTATACTGCTAATAATAATAATTTCTCACGCTACAAGATGCAAGTGTAGTTTACAAACACTGTTACTAGTTGCAGGGAAGGAAATACTTCAATCAAAAGCCAGTATTATTGGATTATGTTTCCCACCACTGAAAAAATAAAATCTTTGTATACAGATTTCTGTATACAGAGTTCTCTACAAATGGTGATTTCTGTATTTTCATATCACTTAAATAGGGGGATCCCTGAGCTACTTTGATTAACATACATCGGAAAACAGGCTGTGTGGAGAGTGCTATGGGTCAGAAAAGCCCTCCTTAAGTCATGTCTGCTTCTGAGAAGTCTGAAACAAGAAAGTTATTTCCTCAAGCCTCCGAGTAAACCAGGCATCAGAGACAGTATTCCCTCCTGGGAAGCTGCTACTAAGCCCAGGCATTAGGAGTATATCTGTAACTACTGAATTCAAAAACCAATGTTCTACATGTTATCTTTGAAGTTTATCTCAAGGCCCAATGGGTATAAACATAAGCAATCCTTATAACTTCTCCCCCCAAAATTCCACCATACCCACCCCAGGCCACCAACACTTTTGCACACAGGGACTCTCAAAATATCTTATTCATGTTGAAGTATACACACAAACTGTAAGAAGTATACATTCACAAAAAAGAAGCAGGTTAACCCTGCAGACCTTGAGGGTGAAAAAAAGGCTGCTTTCTTTGGATGCAGACTTAAGCCGCTGCTTCCTCAGCAAGTTTAATATTTTCCTCCCACACTAGGTTTATTTTTTAATTCTTTCCTGTGGCACAGTGTGAAGCGCCTTCTACTGTGTGGTTGGCAGCCATCCTTTCACTGTCCAGCTGCTTTCTCTTGCTGTTGACACTGGGATGCCTTTTCTATCAATGGATAAAATTTACAAGCACATTACACGCAAAATTACAGGCAGTCTTCCTGCTCGACAGGAACAGTATTGAATTATGATTTCCAGAGGAGTATCTTCCACAAACAATGTATGCAGTTTCTCATTTCCTCTTGGCAAGACTGGTATATCCAATCTCTGCTAATTGCTTCCTGTAGACACACTTTTAAATAATAATTTGCACCAAAAAAAAAAAAGATGCTGATTATTTTAGGTAAGTCCCTCTCAGTTTAAACCATCCATGGGGAAATAACCTGAGACACAGCATAGGGAAATCACTTGAGACACAGCATAGCAGGAGAACCTTAATGTTATCTCCTTCCATTGAACGCAGCAGGATTTTGCAGATGTTTGATTCATCTCTATATGATGCCAGGCATAGGTGAAAGTGCTCAGAAAAATTTCCTGGTAGATCAACTTTGAAAATTACACCTAAGCTATCTTTTAAAAACAGTTCATTTCTTAACCTAGAAGTAAGTTAAAAGTCCTGACAAGACTTAGAGCTGTCCAATGTCAGCAATACTAATATGAGAGACTTTTCTCAAGTACGTATTTCAGCGATATCCAACTTGGTCTGAAGCTGCAAAATTCAGACTCAGCATAAACATGAGTAAATATGCCAGGCACTAAAGGACCAGAGAAGCAGCTGATAAATCAGTCCATATTAAATGTGTCAATATTACCTAAATAAGTGGCACCTAGTGGATTAGGCACCTGATAAAAGTCAGGATATTTAAGATCTCTTACTGGTTCTGGCTATAACCTGTTAGATGATACCTGGAAAGTATAGCCTTCTCATGCTTCCTATCCCTCCATCTATATCCCCCAGACTTTCTAGAGTGCTTCCAGTGTGAGGTTCTGTTTAAAAATATCACATATTCACATGCATATCCCACAAGCTGCCTGTGAAAAACTAAGAATTTACCAGCACAGATTGCAAGTGTGTAAAATTGATATAAAGGTTACCCAAGAGACTACCTTTCCTCCAATCTTCCCACTCTTAAGTCCTCATAGCCTTCTTTCTCTTCCCAATACATCCCTTGTCTCTGTCTCTCATTATGTAAGGCATGCATTTCCAAGCACTACTTTGTAAGGCTGCAAAATGAACGCATGAAATTATGCATGATTAACTGAACAGTTGCCTGCTGCAGTTGTATTTCTGTTTTTCATGACGACATGAAGACTGGAACATGTGGAGCCAACAGGGATCTATTCCATTTTAAGTGCAGTAACATATGAAATATGCTGCAAGTGACTAATGCTTCTCAACACAGGGCCAGACAAAGAGGTTATCCCAATGGTGCATTCCTGCATAGGGACTGTACACTGCAACATGCCTTCCAGGGCTGCTCCAGCTTAAAACACTGGTGACACCACACTGACCTCCAGCTGGTTTATAACTAAGATATATACCTTCCCTACTTGCCACCTAATTCCCATAACACAAAACAGGAGTAAATTCAGTCCAGCCTCTTCTTTTTTAATGACTGATCTGAATTAAAATGTCAAGACTTGAGCAATGTGTAAGCTTGGGTAGTTTTGCCTATACCAATGTACAGAGAGTATTAGGCCCAAGCTTAATATTAAATTAAGATTATGTTGGTTGGATAACTAGAAGCTGATGGCATGAGTCAGAAAATTACTTTTCAATGGGAGGGGTTCTCTTACAAAAAAGATCACTGCGGAAACCTATGTGGTGAGAAGCATCAGAAAACAAGATTAAAAAATCAGAGAAGGTGAAGACAAAAAGAAAGGCCAGATACAGAAAGATGGCGCTTTTTTTACACCTGAAAGGCACTCAAACTGAAATATTGTCAATTTAGAGACAAAACTCTGGGAGGTTAACTTCTTTAATTCAATTCTGCTTTAGGATGATGAGCCCCAGATAAATGCACAACTGCCTATGTTGACTCCATAGTGAACTTCACCTCTTGCTTTCTGAGTGCCATTCAGTTAGCTCTGGTTTTGATTCCTTAGTCTACTGCTTCTGTGGTGGCAGGAATTTTTTAGTTATTGTTGTTTGTTTGCTTGAATACATTACTCCTCTATTACTTGACAACAGCTATATGTTCCATTTTTTTCAGTGGGAAACACCAGAGAGGTTTAAGACCTCATTTTTAACAGGCATCTTTTATGAAAACTACTGTTCATGAGGAGGTGGGTTGTTACATGCCAATTACTTACTTTTATGAAAATAAATTGCACTTTTTTATTGTAAGAGGAAAAAAAATTACAATTAATTTAATACTTGCAAATCCAATAAATTTGTGTATGTTTATTAATTTCTAGACCCATTGTATTTTCACAACACTTTGACCTCCAAACTCTTGCAGATGTTTGCTGCATGATGAGATATGGGGCTTACATAACAACATACATCAAGAGTTAAAAGAATACCATACATAATAACAGCCCAAAATTTCACAGAATTAAAAGTGGCAAAAGCCCAAATCTCCTAATTACTTAGCAATACCTTTCTATACTGTTTAACAATGACTGAGGACAATATGGGTCTGATCTTACTCCCATCAGACACTGCAGGAACCCTGGCACTTATTTTAGTGAAATTACAAGCAAGCCTTTAATTATTTCTATATTTAGATTCTTATCTTGCAAGCCAGTGGACATAACAAAATGCCATGTTCAGTGACTTCAGCTCCTTTTGATGTCCATATACTTGAAAAGCATCTGTATCTTTTTTTTCCTTTATGGCCTCATTCAAACTTAGCAATCATGAAGAATCTGGAGGGACAGACCACACACTACACATTAATCAAGGTTCTGTAAACAGGAACAACCCTCTTTCTAAAAGATCTATGGTTAATACCATCTAAAGCACTCCAAACGCTCAGCTTCTACAAATTCATTTAATAGGACTGTCACTGCAATACACAGAGTGGGCTACCTCTGATTCATTCTAATCATATGAAAGTCACGCACTTTGCTCTCACATATGGTTAGCAGCCTACAGTAATTGTTCCAACCCTCAGTGATTAGTTTATATTTTATTTTGCATACGAATACATTAATCCATTAGACCAACTCCAGACCACCAAATCTTGGAATCTTATCAAACCACACGGCTGATGATCTGAGGCAGGATGTGACCAACACAGCAAACATTCAAAAACTGACAATTAGGGAAACAGTCACCTGGAAGGGTAATATCATTTTGTCTTGCCTCTTTCTGTTTTACATTCCTAGACTTCTTGGGGTCCAACTATCTTCAGACACCAACATAACAACATGAACTCTCATCCTGCACAATCTTTCAGAGTTGATACATACCACAAGTTTTGCAGATAGGGAAATATATTACAGAGGCGTGTACCTCCAGTTTTGGGAAAGGGCAGACTTAGATGATTATCTGCATAAGTTTCTAGCTGACTGGCCTTTATAAAAAAACAGGATTATTCAAATTCACTAACACTTCTTTAGTGTTTTCTTCTTGGGAAGAAGCAGTGTGGTGTTTTCTGGTTTTACATTGATTCAAGTACCTCTTGACTGTCCCAAGTTACTGAAGACATTGTACAGCAACTAAAATAATTAACATGTTTAAAGTCAGTGAGATTAGATACATGACAGTTTAAAATTTTGAGGAAAAATGGCTAGGGCACTGTCTCAGAGAAGATTCTCCATAGAACAAACCACAAACT
Organism: Aquila spilogaster; assembly: GCA_024606505.1. NCBI lineage: Eukaryota > Metazoa > Chordata > Aves > Accipitriformes > Accipitridae > Aquila > Aquila spilogaster. Next base: position 63,299,448 of record JANHGO010000072.1, read on the forward strand.
AAGAGGGAACTGGTACAGGCCACACCTTTGGATTCCAGAATTCACAGAATCACAGTCCGGCTGAGGCTGGAGGTCACCTCTGGAGAGCATCCAGTCCAACCCTCTGCTCAAAGCAGTGTCAGCTACAGCAGGTTGTTCAGGGCTGTGTCCAGTCAGGTTTTGAGTACTTTCAAGAATGGAGACTCTACAACCTCTCTGGACAACCTGTGCCAATGTTTGACCACCCTCACAGTAAAAAGATTTTTTTCTTACGTTTACATGCAATTCCATATATTTCAATTTGTGCCTATTGCCTCTCACTCTAGCTGCTATCGGGAGGAGTCTGGCTCCACCTTCTTTACTCACCCCCATCAGGTATTTAGACACATTGATGACATTCACCCTGAGCCTTCTCTTCACCAGGCTGAATAGTCCCAGCTCTCTCAGCCTCTCCTCATATGACAGATGCTCCAATTCCTTACTCATCTTTGTGGCCTTTTGCTGGACTTCCTCCAATATGTGCATGCCTCTCTTGTACTGGGGAGCTAATACAGCCCAGGACTGATGCAGCCTTGTACCAATACAACCCAGGATGCTATTGCCCTTCTTTGCTGCAAGGGCACACTGCTGTCTCATGTTCAACTTCTTGACTACCTGGACTATGAGACAGTTGTCCTCCAGCCTTTATTGCCATATGGGGTTATTCCTTCCAAGATATGAGATTCTGCTTTTCTTTTTCTTGACCTTCATGAAGTTCCTATCACTCTATTTCTCTAGCCCATCCTGGACCCTCTGAATAGCAGCCCTGCCCTCAATGTATTTCCCACTCCCCCCAAATGGGTGTCACCAGCAAACTGCTGAGAGCGCTTCTGTCCTGTCATCCAGGTCGTCAATGGATTATTAAATATATAATAAATATTAAACAGGATAGAATCATAGAATCATTTAGGTTGGAAAAGACTTTTAAGATCATCAAGTCCAATCATCAACCACGCCCACTAAACCATGTCCTGAAGTGCCTTGTCTATGCACTTTTTGAATACCTCCAGCGATGGTGACTCCACCACTTCCCTGGGCAGCCCATTCCAATACGTGACAACCCTTTCAGTAAAGAAATTTTTCCTAATATCCAATCTAAACCTCCCCTGCCACAACTTGAGGCCATTTCCTCCAGTCCTATCTCTAGTTACTTGATAGCAGAGACCAGCGCCCACGTCACTACAACCTCCTTTCAGGTAGTTGTAGAGAGCGATGAGGTCTCCCCTCAGCCTCCTTTTCTCCAGACTGAACAACCCCAGTTCCCTCAGCCACTCCTCATAGGACTTGTGCTCCAGACCCTTCACCAGCTTGGTTGCCCTTCTCTGGACACACTCCAGCACCTCCATGTCTTTCCTGTAGTGAGGGGCCCAAAACTGAACACAGTATTCGAGGTGCGGCCTCACCAGTGCCGAGTACAGGGGGACGATCACTGCTCTGCTCCTGCTGGCCACACTATTTCTGATACAGGCCAGGATGTTGCTGGCCTTCTTGGCCACCTGGGCATGCTGCTGGCTCATATTCAGCCGGTTGTTGACCAGCACCCCCAGGTCTTTTTCTGCCAGGCATCTTTCCAGCCACTCTTCCCCAAGCCTGTAGCGCTGCATGGGGTTGTTGTGACCCAAGTGCAGGACCCAGCACATGGCCTTGTTGAACCTCATACAGTTGGCCTCAGCCCATCAATCCAGCCTGTTCAGATCCCTCCGTAGAGCCTTCCTACCCTCGAGCAGATCAACCCTCCCACTCACTTTGGTGTCATGGATGGTGTCATGGGTCCCAGTAACAGATCCTTGAGGGGAACTATCAGTTAGTGTCCAACAGCTGGACTTCACATCACTAAACAGGACTTTTTGATCCCAGCAGTCCAGTCAGTTTCTACCTACCTTATTGCCCACTTACCCAGCGCGTATCTCACTAATCTGGTGATAAAAAGACTGTCTCAAAGCTCTTGTTAAAGTCAAAGTATACAAAATCCTCTGCCTCGCCTACACTTCACTCACTTCATCATAGAAATATCTACGCATTAACTAAAATGCAGATAATTTTCTCTAAATTTCTACTTCACTTTAAAGTTTGTTGTTTCTGTTTCAGAGATAGAGTAACCAGTTTTTCCATGCATGTTAATTGATCTGATAAATGGTAATACCTTTACCTTGCCTATGGAATTAATGTGATAATTTCCACTCCATTGTTGACTCTTTTCTTCCACTTAGAAGGTAAACCATTTAGGACAAGGGACATGTGCTACTTCATGTTTCTTCACTGCCTGGCACAAATGGCACCTTTTATTGTTCTTTATGTATCACATTAAATATAATTTGTAATAAAAATAGTAATTATTAGAGATGAATCAAATTACTGGAAAAAAAGCTAGAGGTGGGCTAGCAATATAAAAATGATAAAGACAATGACCTGGGTAACTCTATGTCAGTTAGCACATTATCATCACAGCCAAAGCAGTAAAGAGACTGATTCAGAATACAGCCACAATATAATGATAATCACTGTTTTATGGAAAACAGGTCTTAAACCTTGATGGGACTACGTATTTGGTTAAGTCATGTTTCAGTTAATGGTATGTTAATAAAACCTCTTAGAAACATTGTGATAAACTATTTATTTGTGTCACATAATAAAGGAATAATAGCACAATGCATAACTGTACTAAACAGAGTGAGGATTGGTTGATGGGTGGGTCTCAACAATAACTATAAATGTCAGACCACTGTGCTGTGAGAATCTTTTTGCCAAGACTGGCAGGGATTACTTCTGAACTGACCACGAGTCCTCATGCAAACCCATGTCTTTATGAATAACCCAGAAGAAAAGGTCCAACACGTGCAGATGACAAAAGGGCAACAGAGTGCAAAAGAATTGTGGCAACAGATCAGATTGATTTGAATGGCTTTGGTGAAATAGGTTCATTTAAGTAACATCAATTTTAATACAGCCAAATACAAATCTAGTTAAAAAGAACATATGCCAAAGCACATAACAGGTGGAGGACTCTAATCTCAAATTTAGGAGGATGCTGGGGATCATGGTAGATTACTGACTGAACTGAAGCTGCAAATGCAATGCTGTGACAAATGTAGGAACCCACACTGCAAGTGAAGAATTGGAAGTGACTTAGGAAAAAACTGCAAGAAAGACACAAGTTCACAAAATATGCAACTATGACTAAGCAACTTAATCTATGCCAGAGAATGTTTAATTAGCCCCCTTGATCAGAGTAGAGAAGCACCACCATCAGTAAGACACTTCCGATAGAAATCTCAGAAATCTGGACTAGAAATAAAGCATACCATTGGACTGTAAGGGCAAATAACTTCTGAGGAGAGCTTACTAGAAATGTATGTTACTATCCAATCTATGTAAATCAAGACAAGGTATTTTTCTATACAGTATGTCATAGCAAAAAAATAAAAAAATAAAAAATTACAGGCTTGATGCAGGATTTCAGTGAGGTTTTGCATCCTGGATCATACAGGAGGCCAAGGTATATGACCCCTTCTGCCCTTAAAAATCTGTGAATCTGAAGTCACAGTTGAGGTCTGTGGCAGAACTAGCATTTTACCACAGTCCAAAAATTTATCCGCAGACCAATCTTTCTTCTGAGTCAAGAAGCCATGTGAAGTCTTCTGTTCACAGGAGGTGAACTGTTTTGACAGAGGTCATGTTTTCACGTTTGTTTTCTTCTGTTTAATATTTAGCCAACACTGAAACATTTGAGATCAGGTTCAGCACAGTCATTAACGTCGCATGCACCCTGATTCTGCCTGGCTGCTGGAAGGAGTTTAGATCAGTCACACTCAGGTGTGACTCTGGCATTAGTATAATTGCCTTTAGACTCAGAACTTGATACTATACTTATCTCAGCTCTTGGTCTATTTTACTTTTTTCTAAAGTGACACCTAACTGTGAAACATAAACAGCCCAGAGTTTTAATCAATCAATGACATTTCTAGTTCTAGCTCTCTTTAGCCTTATTACTGAAAACAGATTCTAATACAGCATGTTCTGGGCCAACACTCCAGCCAGCTTCTTGCTTATAAATTGGCAATGCCAGGTACCCATAACAATTCCGCTGGTACTGATACAAATCACTTATTATCTTATATATTCTTTCAGCATTCAAGTTTGTGCAATTATTTTTCTGCATCCATAAGTATCATGACTATCTTGCATTCATAAGTATCATGACTATCATGATATGCCAGGCAGTCATTTCTCATGTGCTCTGTGGAAATTGTGGAATTTGGCAGTTCCACAATGCACAACCATTATTCTCCTATAAAAGTAACAGCTCCTTGGGATTCCTGATTAATATTTTCTGTATGAAGGCAGAGTGGTTGCACAGCCATCAGTTTGAAAGAACCTTTATAATGACAAGTGTAGCCCCCATCTCCTTGCTTTATTGTCTAGTCTGTTCACTGGTAGATTAGGACAGCTGAGATGATTGACTAGCAACCAACATCATTATTCCCTTGCAAAATTACTGTCAGTAAAATGGCATGGCTTGTGGAACTGGCAAATACTGACCATCCGGCAGAGCTGAACATTGAAACTGTTTGTCTAGTGAGCATTTTTTCCCCACGATGTATAGGAAATTTTTGTTCAAACAATTTTTAAAATTTTACGTAGGAAACTGCAGGTTATGATGTGCAATTGGAACCACTGGGCTGTATCCTTCTACTTTATCCTGATTTTTTTTTCCTGTCTCAATTCACATGTACTGTATTACCTACCTTACCCTAATACCCTAACATCATGTCTCAATATTTGTTGTTCTCCCTGTGTTCTGTGCTGAGTGTTGGAACTGGAACCAAGTTTGGAAGCTGCATGTAACACCATTAAGTTCTTTGAACACAGACAAATCAGGAAATTGTTGTCCAATAGCACTTTGCATCAAGATAGTGATCTGGAGTCTCGTTTATTACCATGATAAACAGACTTTCAGCCGCAGGGCTGAGTACTGTCTCTTACTGTTTGTTTCAGTCACTTAATAGGGGATACAGTGTTTTATAGCTGATTGATTGTTCAGCTAGAAATCAAGACAGCATAGCCTTCATGCAGCGTATGACCGGTCATTTAAGATCCTAATATATGCTCAGTTCTGTACCAATGGAGGACAAATCCTTGTCTGACTTAACTGTAAGAAATTGTGAGCAGTTTGGGAACAAGGTAATTCCAGGCATAAGAATTAAATAGTTCTTAAACTGTCTGAATCTGGGTAATTCCAGGCGAATAACTGGAGAGCAGTATGATGAATACATCATCTCATGTTAAGCTTCTATGTACTGCCAATGTAAAAATAATCATTCTAGACTTACTTCTCACACCAAGTCTATTTTAGGCAGCTCTATGAAAAGTCAGCTACCACTAAAATCCCTCCCAGTAAGTCCAGTTTCAATGCAGCCAGGGCAAATTTTAAGCAACCAGATTTGCTTCCTTAGCAGAAATTTTATATATCCGTAGCATGAGTAGGTGCAAACCTCTATTGAAATGCATTCCCATCATCCACAATTATGTCCTTGAGTCAAAGAACCGCAAGTACAGTACATTTTGCTGTTTCTTTTGCTGCATCCATGCTGTTGATTCTCCCACCAGAAAAGTTTTCAAGAGCACCAAGCTGTTGTTATGACTCATAGTAAACACCAACGCAAAGCAAGCAGACCAATGTTCTTCTTCCCTCATTTCACTCACACACATTCAGTTAAAAGGGAGAAGGAAAAAAAAGGAAAGGAGAAAATAAAAAAGATTCAGTTCTTATAAGCTGGTAGGTCCACACTGAGAAAAGAGAAGGCTGGAGAGGACTAGACAAGAGACGAACAAAAATACCATAGCAATTCAACACATGGTGAGGAGGTGGAGTGGGATAACACTACAGAAATGAATGCTTATGACTCTCGCATCATCGCCCCCAAAATAATCAGCCAAGAGAGATAATTACCAGGTTTAGCTTAAGTATATATACATGTATATGTAGAAAGGAACAGAATGAAAGGAGCTGATCAAAACCTCCATCTCACATGAGAGATGGGTTCAATCTATTACTTAGTAGCCAAACATAAGCTCTAGGTGAGATCAAACTCTAAATTTGAGTCGCAAGATTTCTGATAGCAGCATCTGTGTTAACAACACGAATTGAGTGGGTTATGGCACAGTGGTAAGATCAAAGCCCACAACTCTAAAACAGTTTATAAAAAATCCTCAAATACCACTTCTGAATATAAAGGTTCAAGAAGTTCATCAAAACCCAAGCATCACCCAATTTATGAGCTTTACATACTGGTAAGAGAGAGCCACAACCCTGGAACCAAGGGTTTTAGTTGGAGAATGCTGATGAGTTCTACCTGAGAAGTGAGGACAAAGACCCAGAGCTCTCCACAAGCCCAATCCATACCTCCTATTGCAGCTACTCCTTCATGGGTCTCAAACCAGATGGATGACAAAATCTGTGGCAATAGCAGGTGCTCCTCACCTTTGACGGTCAGACTACCTTTTTTTTCTGAATCTGTATTTAGAAATGTAATTTGAGATTCTTGTATTTGGCTTGAACTTTGAAGCATTTTGTGAAACAACACTTCTGCATTTTTAACATACAAGCAAGTGAAAAATAAAATGCAAAATAAATTAAATAGCCTTGCTACATATAAAAACTATTCCTTTTGTTTTCTGATTTAATATCATAAACTGTTTTGAAAAAAAAGACAGAGATGTAGCTAAAGGAAGGCTCTCTGTAAACAAAACAAAAAAATATAAACTCCCTCAAAAGCTCTATCTATTTCAGAGTGATCACCGCTAATTTTAAATAAAGGAATGAGAGGATACAACTATCCAAACAATATGTTTTGTTATACTTGAAACAATTTCTAAACCATTATTCTCTCTATTGTTTAGTTAAAGATCAACATTCAGGTAATGCTGAAATATTCATCATCACATTTGTCCTTAAGCAAATTCAACTTGGATATTATTTTTAGAATGAAAGTTCCCTTAAGAAATGTGAAAGAAAATGTGGGTCACTTTTGGTTTTTTGAATTAAATACAGAAGCCCATATCATGGTCTGCTTTTATAATAAGTTTTCATTTGGGCATTTTTTTTAAAAATTACTGTTACTCAAATTAAAACTTGCTTTTAAATCTCCCAGTTGACATGATGATTCACTCCATGAGTGGGCCACCACCCTTTACAAAGCCAACAAGATCCCCAAGTGTACCTCAATTCCAGGGTGGCTTTTAGACAGGTCAACCATCTCTCGTCTATAAGCAATGAGAAAATAAGAAGTGATCTTGCCTATACTGCCACAAAAATGCTGAGGTGCTGAATGAAGAATTCACCTGCAAGTCCAGTCAGGCAACTACTGATCAGCTGGCAAATTTCCATTCTGGTTTTCTATTGTTCAAATTCAACCTCAATATTCCCTTTCTAGAATAGAAATTTTAATTTGGGAGAATTCAGAAACCATATTTGGCAATGCAAATTATTCCTCCAAAGGACAAGATACAAGATTGAATTCACTGCCCCAGAAATGCATTTGAAAATTTCTGTGTTCAGAATATCAAGATTAAAGAATAAATTATATTTAATTGTGTTTACAATTACATATTTGAAATGCATACCCTTTCTGTAAAGAATTTTGATTTTACCATTTTCTTCTCTGGAAAAAGCCATTTAAAAAAAGCCCCACTGCAAATGTTCCCATCAGCAATAAATTCCTTATCAGTATAGTTGCAATCAATACCAAGGCTTTTCTGCACACTCAGCAACAGATTTAGGGACTCAAAACAGCAGTAGGTGGGCCACATGCAACTACTAAAAATGTCACTCTGTTAGTTAATGTTTGATAGCAAGCATTGAACTACACACCAGGAATAACTATAATCACAGAGGACAATGGAAAAATGATTGATAATTTCCTCTAGCATCAGGAGAAGTTTTAAACGAAGAGGAAATTAGAATAGAAGAATCATAAAAACGACTCATAAAATAGTCCTACTCAGAAAGACTAAGGTTAAAAAAAATCTTGCCATGGGGCTTAGGGGAGCCATCCACCACAGATTTTGGGATCACAGCCTGGAAGAATGCTAAGAGTTTCTGTGTAGAATGAAGAAGATTTACCATAGCCATGGGAGCTATCACCAGTCAAGAATGACCTCATTTCATTTCAGAGTGGGTGTTCTTGTAGAATTTAGACTGTTTTGATCCAGGATTAATCACTTTTAATGTATCTCCACTTATTACCTTGTCTGTGGTATTACCTTGTCACCAAATGGCAAGTGAGAGGAAGTTCCAGAGTCTACAAGGTGCTACAAGAGGAGAAGGGGCTCAGCAAAAAAATGAGTGCCTGCAGCCCAAGCAAAGAAACTGTTGGGAGAAGTAGGGAGCTGACACTTCAGCCTCTGAAGTAACAGAAAAGAAACTTTCTGTGGATCGGAGAGGACTTTGCAGAATTTGCCGCAACCAGGAAGCTACTGAGCTGTCTGAAACCAGAAGGAAACAAGAATCCAACTGCAATGACACAGTGGCAGAAGGACATTTAATTACAGACCTTTATTCCATCTCTAGTCACCTTTAGCTTTCATTATTTAAGGAAAAAAACTGCTAACTATTCTAATTTATATTCTCATAAAACCTGACTTCAATTTAAAATCTTGTGGTCTTGAGAGTTCACTGTAAGGAAAAGTTTTAAGCAAATACACCTCAAAGTTCTGGAGAACTGGTCAACTTCTCCAGTTACTCCAGACGTGGCATTATGAAAAGGCTAGGAGAATTTTAGTTCTTTCGCTAGCACTGGCTATTGTGCTGCACAACCACATGGGTGTATCACCTGCTCTACCAGCCATTTAGACCAGGACAGAGCCTGGTTAAACGCCAGTCAGGAAATACAAGTGGGAGGACACAACTTACAGTAACTTTATAGGAATTCTATCAGGGCAAAATGTCCTAGGCAGGTATTCTTCCTTGTCATATCACTCCAACTAAGAAAAAAAACACTATTTCTGTCACTTTCACAGTCAACAATGCTATGAGTAGCTGTAGCAGCATCTCTTGGAAGGAAGGAAATTAGATAAAAGAGACCCAGCAAGAAGAAATGTTTAGAATCATACAGTGGTTAACTTGATTTAATCAATTGCCTTACCAGGCTAAGAAAGAGATCTGGCATGTGGCCTGTGCTGCAGAGACTGCAGTGGCATGCATCCAATTATATATATCTGGCATCTAAGTTTTTTTCTCCTCTCTGCTCCTCATCCTGCAGCTAAATTTGCAATAGAGGACAATCCCTCTCTTTCTCATCTTGAATACTGGCACAAGTGAGGGATGGGGTCTACCACACAGTCGAATGAGCTGGTACAGCTTTGAGAGTGCAGGAAGGCATGCCTTTTGAAAATATTTGGCTGTTAGCCAAAGGTTAACATCTCTCTACAGCTAATGTCATTACAAGCCAGCATAGAAAACAGAGGAGAAAACAGTGTAGCCAGAGAAGAAAACAAACAAAGGTCTCCAAATACTCTTCTCTCTTAACAAATTACGACCCAAAAGAAGGGGGAGGGGAGTGAGGAATCTGCAAAGAAAACAGATGTAACTGGTGCCAACTACAAAAATTAACTCCTGTGCCTGTAAAATAGGTAGAACCAAACAGGATGATAGCTTCACATTACCCTCAGTTTTTCTCAATGCCTTCTTCTGTTACTATTTCAGCAGCTTTTGATATGCACACATATTAGCTGCTTAGCTAAAAGAAGGCACAGAACAGCTTTATTCTCTAATTGCTGACTCCTTAGATGGCTGTGTCATTTGCTCTTCATGCAAAAAACAGGTTGACAAAGCTGCGCATGCAATCAAGTCCCACATACTTGTCTCTACTCAGTGTCACAAATGTGCAGGCCTAGCATCAGCTCTGGCTGGCTTCTAGCAGTGCCTACACAAAGAAGCACATGAATGCTATTAAAAGACACATGCATTATTCAGCGGGACACTGCCCAAACTTTACCCACTAAATTGAGCAAAAGGAGTGCAGAAAATGCACAGGTCAGGCAAGAGCGTTCTTATGGGCGTTCATATACAGAGTGAACCCAGCACTGCAGTTTATCGTTTAAGTAACCTTGTACATAAAGTGAGAAAGAGACCATGTAATATACCATGCACTTATGATACTTCTGTAATCCAGTCACCTACTTAAAATGGGTCCTATGAACTGTCTGATCTTTCACTCTTATTTTTTTCCTCTCAGTTATTTTTCACTTTCTTTCTCTGAGCCTTAGAGTCACAGACACCATTAAAAGAAACAGAACAGGAAGCTCAAACAAATCAGCCACCTGAGATCTGATGGGAAGCTAAAGGGTCTGGATACCCATTTTCAGTAAATGGCCCTGCAAATACCAGCTGGGGGCTTTCAGTGTCCTCTTACAGCACAGTACATAACCGTGCCAAGAGAAAAAAACACCCTTCTCTGCCCATAGGCTTCCACCATGTAATACTCCGAGGGGTCCCACTGAGCAGGCTCTCGCCAGGCTTTGCAGTATAGAACTGAGTAGAGCCAAGGATCTTTGCACAGACTGTCCTCTACGCTGGCAGCTGTGCAGGCCACAATATGGAGTAAGCAACATACTGTGGGAACATCCAGCTGCACTCTCCTCCTCAGCCTCAGTTTTAGCATTTGTGGGAAAATAATGGAAGATTGGTGAGGAGGATTGTAAACGCGCTCAAGTGGCTTGCAGCTGGGGTGTCGAAAAACACATATATCATACTAATTGTTGTTTGGCCTTGTGTGTTGGACAAGTAGAACATCTGTGTTTAGATAACATAGGCCTGTGATAGACTTAGAGGCACCCTATCAAACATGCTTGAGATTCCTGCCCTGCTGTGGGAAAGATCAAAGCACAGTGGTAAATTACGCCTGTGTGAATCCCTGAAATACAAGCGAAAACAGCAGGTTCGGCAATCCTCTAGCATGGACCAAGTTCCGTGGTGCCTGCGTCCCCGCTTGTGTGCCTCTGCCCAGGTGCTGCTTCGGGGATCCCCCAGTTGGCAAGGTAACGAAAATAAATTTACTCTTTGCATTTCATCCGTGGTTTTGTGGTTGTTCCTGCATCCTGCCTGTACCAGCTCACAGAGTATTTCAATTAGCTGTGGGTTTGAGCTGTTTCACAAGTTTTGAAGCTAACACATCCTTCACAAGTCAGATGTTGGGGACTGCTACTCTATAGGGCCTGACAAGGGAACTGGAAAGGAAAAGGGCATAGAAACTAGCCAGTCCTGTGTCTGAAGTAGGAATCACAAACCTCATCGTAGCACTCTACCTCACTCAGCAAATAATCAACCCATACTGCTTTCCAAGAAAATCAGTGCTTGTGCACAAACAGTTACTTCCACAAATTTGTTGCTTATGTAGCATATATTTTTAAACTACAAAAATATATGCAAAGTGATTAGTTTCACCTTTTTACTGAAAGCCAGACTCCTAAAAAATACATTTGGTTAAAAGTGGTTTGCAAGATGATTTTCAAAGCATAGCTCTGTGCAGTTCTCCATAGTCCTTTGATCCATGCCTTCTTCAGTCTCAACCTGTTGAACTCAGCATCAACATTCATAAACATTATTCTCAGTCTACGTATTTTCCTCATCTATTTGCTTTCTTTGACACTGCTGAGGGTTGGCTATCAGCCATTTATTATAATCCTACTGTGTTCAGAACAAAACTGGTGAATTGGTTTCATTGTTGCATTCCCTGAAGCAGTTGCTTTTGCTTCTGGTCTTCTACACACTTAGTTATATTAACACTGTGTCCACCAGATGGACAGTGCTGGAAAAAACACATCCTTGTTTTCAACAATACATGCCTTAGGTCATCACCTCTCTTCCTCCCTGTATCAGGAAACATTATTGCATTTCTTAGAAAAAGTCTAAGGGGTGTAGTATGTGGAATTTTCCCCATATTCTATAAGCAGACAATTACATCAGACCACAAAATGGTCTCCAAAATAAAGGTGTTTCATACTGCAAGCTAATACCAGTGGGATGAAGAAGTCTGCTGTAAATACATCAAAGCTTTAGGTTTCTTCAGAGTTGTACTCAGCAGTTCTCATTCCACAAGTGTTTAGACAGACAACTCTTGTGTTTATTATTTGTCATAAGTTGAATGTTGCTGGTTTTTTCCATAGGAAAGGTGTAAGTTTCAAGATGAAACTGTGAAAGCCTCTTGCTAATTTTCTCTGGATCTTGAAGGATAAGAACAGGGACTGAAGCAAGAGATTAGTAACCTGAACAAATAAAATGAGCGTGCCATCTCCATATTCATGGAGGTAATTGCCTTTGCCCAGTATTCTGTCCACTCTCTGCCTTTCGGCACCACCGCCTTTTTTCAGGCTAATGTGCTATAGTTTAAATGCATGAAACTGTGAAATAGGTCTGATATTTGGCTGACATGATTCCAGTGGGTTTTCCCAGTGGAGAAGAGTAGGGGTAGTAAAGTGACAGTACAGGTTAAAAAAAAAAAAAAAAAAAGTCGCGTTAAAATCAGTTGCTGAAAGCTGAATTTCTCTCAGGATGTCTTGCAACTGAGACCAGGGGATGTCTTTCTCCTCTGCGGGCTAAAATACAGGATTTTCTGTTTAATAGTGCCCTCTAGCGAAAGAAAAAGAATTTCCAAACAGAAGAGGTGAACATTTTTCAACAGGTTAAAAATGAGGTTGAAGAATGTCTTGAAGCGATTTGAGTCGATTTGTTAATGATCTTATTGCCACCAAGGGACTTCAGTGTTAATGTATGCCTCTGTATGCCTCATTGTGGCAGCTGCTCCTGAAATCCTAGCTGAAAATCGCTATTTGATTCTAGGGCACAGCATTGTAAGGCAGGTTCACCTGAATGGGATGAAAGGAGCATCCTGCAGCTGCATACACTTGTTGAAATCTAAGATTCCTGCCATGGTAATGAAGTGTTTCTGATTCTGTCAGAGAAGGTAAGGACTGATACTGCATTGTACCTTAAATTCTTGCATCTTTCCTCAGGCAGCCTTTAGGCCTTGGGCATCCTCTGCACTCCATGGTCAATACTATAACTTACAATAAACACTGTCAGCTGAGAAGTCTAAAGTAATCTTATAACATCTATTTTTAAGCAACCGTATTAATAATTTTACAGTGTAGCCATAACAGCTAACTTTTTTTTTTGATATTGCATTTTTTGAACTGTCATGAGAGGAATAAGCTAAAACACCATAAAGTAATGCAGATTATCATATGGAGGGGGTTTTATATATACAGCTGAAAACATAATTCATTAGTCTGGCTTTACTGAAGTTTATATTGGTAAGTCTGGCCATCATTTTTCATCTCATGTTGTGTCCTTTTACGCATGTAATTCAAGCATGTGGAACAGTGCGTAGAAGTGAAACCCAAGACTCATTTTAAAGCAGCTATTTTCTAGACGGTTTTATACAAAACAGAGGAGACTGTGGAAATTAGAGTTAATTAAAATGTGACCCTTATTCAAATTCCCTCATTCCTGATACTTTGGGCTGCTCTGAAAAACACATTGCTTACTGCTAATTCACTTTCAGCTGTGGCATAGAAAAAAAACCTTATTCTGAAGTTTATTCCTTAAACTGAAAAGTCTCACCCTCCTTACCAAGCTGGCTGACATTTTAAAGATTTTTAATACTGAAACAGTGAAAGATAATGCCCATTTCTCCCTCTTTTAACAAACCCAATTACCCAATTTCAGATCTGCTGAAAAACTATGGGAAACCAGTAGAAATGTCACTAATGCTATTACAATAACTCAGTGTTCTTTGACAAGGACAACCTGGCCGCACTCCACCACTCAGCAGACAGACAGATGGACATCAGCAGGATGCCCGCTCCCACAGCCTCAGGGTGGTGACATCAACTCCTTGCCAGTTTCTCCAGTCGGGGACAGTGGCACCCCGACTGTGGTACCATCGGTGGCAGAACTCACCTGCCTTGGACCAGCTTCCACCCAAGGTCTCAAAATGACAGTGCAAATACATAACGAGTCCCATTTGGCACACAGCTAGTGCCAGCTGGAAAAAATCAACATCAGGCACTTGCAAGCCCGGGTTGCAGCAAAACATACATTAAGCATCTCCAGCTGAATCAAATCCCTGTTGAGGCGGACAGCTCTGCCAGGGATCCTTCCACAGCCGCATCCCCATATTGAACCCACCACATTTTTACAGGAGTACCCAAGCCAATGTGCACGAACTGGTTGCCGCTTCCTTGGCATTTTTAATGCATATCCCTAACTGAAACCAGTTTTGACAAGCAGAAATACCCAAAGATGACAAGACATCAGGTGGGGGGGGTGGGGGGGACGACACGACTTTCTTAATGCTGTCATCATTTCCACCCTGCATGCTTTGGACTTTAATTTCCTCAAACTTGTGCAGATGCTTTTTGCTTTCCCCACATTTTGACTCACCTTTGCGTGTTGTGAGGAAAGGAAACGGGTGGTTCACTTTGGGTTTATAGAAAAGAATAAAAGTCAGTGCTTAGTACCTGTATTAAAAAAACCCCGGACTTCTAACTCGGTGCTGGTCATCACCCTCCCCACAGCGACAGCGGCCCAGGTGTGGGTTTCTTGCAAAGTTCCCTTGCTCCAAAGCCAGAGGAGGCATTTTCCTCCTTTAGTCCGATTTGCTATCAGCAGTCTGAACGCTTTTCCAACCAAAAACACAGCCGTCGCCTCACGCCTCACACCGCACCGGCCCGCGCTCGGGGACATCCCCCCCCCCCCCTCAGCAAATGGCGGCCGGCGCGAGCCGCGGCAGCGCCCCCTGCCGCTGGCCCAAGGCGGCGCTGAGGGCGGCCCCGCGCTGCCTGTGAGGAGAAGTGCCGCCGCGGAGAGGGGGGGGCCGGGGAAAGCGGCCAGCCGGGGAGGTTTGTGGCGGGATCGGCGGAGCGGAGCTGGTCAGGGCCGCTGCCCCCGAGGCCGGGGAGCGGGGCTTGAGGTGGAAGTGACCGACCGAGAGCGCTGTAGGGCGGGTGGAGCGGGTAGAGCTTCACGCAGCCCCTTCCCGCCGTGGGTCGGATGCTGCGCCGCTTCGGGGGAAGCGAGCCGAGGCAGATTGCCCGTGTCCCGAAGCCAAATCTCCTCACCGATGGCAGCTCCCAGCGCCCGAAGGGGCTGGCGCAGGCCCAGAGCGGGCCCGGGCAGTCGCCGCCTCTCCCGCACCTTTCCTCTGCAGTGCAGCCGCTGCGGCGGGCGGCAGCCCTCATCTCCAGGGCCAGCTTCTGACGCTGCTGCTGCCCTACACCTTTCCCTATTCTCTTTCTTTTTTCCCCCCTCTTCTGTCGGTGGTCTGAACGTGCAGGAAGATGAGCAGGGAATGATGTGGAGAGGGCACAAGAGACTGCGTGTGCCAGGGGAGCGTGACAGCAGGAGGCAGAGATTGCCAGCCCTACAAGGAAGATTGCGTGGGGAGGCAGGGAAGGGAAAACCCCACAGTCAGTCCTATTCTCTGTCCTGTTTCCTTCCACAGATGAAATCCAGACCTTCATCAGCCTGAATCTGAAACCTTTCTAAACCAACGGAGTCCATCTCTGCCATCCTAACCCCCAAATCTCCAGTTAGAGAGAATCAGCTCCTCCTAGAGATCATTATCCTTCTACCGCAACACCAAACCGAACTTCTAGGTCCTCAATTCAGTCCCCCATGTCTTTTCCATCAGAGACCAGCCTACCTGGGGTGGCTTTTCACTCCTTGACTGACTTCTTCACAGAGAGCATTGCACGAAGGCTAGGAACACAACTGTGGCAAAGTATTTTCTAAACCAAAGTGACTTTCAGTTTTCCAGTGCTGTCTTTAAGGATTCAGAGTTTAATAGTTCTGAGGCGGGAGCTTGCGTACCTTTTGGCCTGATCTCTCCGGTTCTGCAAGTCAAATTTGCGGTGTCATCTCTGCCTCTTATTTCACATGTATCATCTTACACATGTCTACAGACAGCTTCCCCTGCTCAAAGCAGTCACTTCATAAAACTCGGCTTTTGATCCCATTTTGCTACATGCTTGTCATACCTGAGATGGAATCATCCTATGGGGTAGTTCTAAGTCTCTTGAGACTCTGTCCCTTCATGACTTCAACACTGTTCCCAAGTAACACAGGGTCTAGTACTGAACTGGCCCCATCCAGGTCATGCTGGTTGTTGGTTTTTTTCAGCAGCCCTATTTGCAACAACAGACAGGAGACAGTGGAAGACTAGCTAAAAAAAAAAAAAAAAAAAAAAAAAAAAAAGTAAAACTGAAGTTAAAAAAAAAAATTCAATTCACCGTTTGGTACTGACATACCATGTTTTGTTACCTACATATTCACTAAATTCCCAAGCAGCCTGTCGATGCTCTGTGCATTACAGTACCTGTTTTTCACACATTCCTCCTTGCTGCACACGTTTCATACAGCCAGGCTGAATTTTACCATAACTCATCCAACTTCTTCTATTTATGCACTAGCTATAGCCTCCCATGCAAATGGGACTCATTTGAATAACAGAATAGATAAAGTCCAAGGATCTGGGAGAAGTCAAATAGAAGTCCCCTTCATCTCGAAGAAGGAAATCCAGCAACTGCTACACACAGCAGATTAACAGCATGATGTCTCACAGCTCTGGTAGGTAGATATGCGCTCAGCAGCGTGTACAGAAGGAGACACCTTTCCCTATTCCACCCATCTGCATCCACTCAATGCAAGTGAGCACTAGACACCCATTCTTGCTTGGTTTTTACTTTGCATTAAAAACACTGGCTACATACAGTGCAAAGATGAGATTCAGAATGTCTAGGATTTGCTGCTATTTCCATTTGAAATGTAGTTACACAATAAAGGATTCAGGATTAATCTGCTTGAAATGCTAGAGATGTTAAGTGACAAGATGCTGGGAACAATGATTTAGAAATGGCAGCTCAATTATGCAGCTTGGAGAAAAACAAACAGAGACTGAAATTGAAACTGAAATGCTTGTAATTCATCCTATTTTGAACAAAAATTTGGATAACATTCACTTACTGGTGAACAGCCAGACTCAGCTGCGAATAGTGCAGGCTAAAGAGCAGTCTGAAGGCATTTAACAAAGGAGATGAGTATGGACTTGCTGTGCTTCAGAGACTTTGAGACAGTTGCAGGAGGGAGACAGGAAAGGAAGAACGCTCTCCTTGAGAGGTTCTCCACATAGCTTTGGCCAAATGAGCAAGTCGAAAGGCTCCCATGAAGCAGGGGTTAACTCAGACTTTCTTTCATTCTGTTTGTACAGGAAAGAGGCCAACATAACCACCACAGACCATGAATAGTCATGATGAATGACCATGTCAGATTAGCTCCCTGTACACACTTGAGAGAACTAGGCTGAGTCCATAGGGTGTTTTCTGAGTTTGTTTGCTCAGCCTTCAAGGATAAGCCTGAACAGCATTGACTTTTTCAGCTTTTCCAAGGCTGCCAAGACCAGACTCACAGTCCACACCGGCAGTAAGCATCCCAGTGCAGGCCGCCTACGTAGCCTGCCCATACTTTGTTAGGACAGTGTGGTACGCTTTCCCGTAAGGAGCAATGCACCCATGCACCGATTGGGTTGTGCCACGTCCCACCCCGTGTCTTACCACCACCACCTAAGCTGTGAGTGGAGGCTGCCCCAAACTCCTAAACATGTTCTAAAATGTTCTTTGTAAACAAGAAAACCATAATATTACAGACTTGTTTTCTTTACAATTATTGACAGCAAGTATTCAAAAATCTTGGGGGCTGTTGAGATTTTTTTTTTCTACTTGCCTCAGTTTAATCATATGCTTTTCAGTCTATGTGTCTGGCTGGGGGAGAATTGCTTGCCAGGAAAAAGAAGGTTGAGATTTTTAAACCCACACCAGAGATTTCAGTTATCAGGGCCTACAACCTTTTTAAAATTTTCATTAATGGAATTTCTTATACATTGATGTGGCCATAAGAGACACACTTCATTCATCTGTAATTGTTATTCTTTTGGGATATGGCTATGGCCAACGCCCATTAAGCCTGAAGGATAGAGTGTCCGAGAGATCTACCCTCCAACTAGCAATTTCTTGCAACAATTCAGGTGGAAAAGAGATGGTCTGGGGAGTTTCCCTGACAGGGCAGGAATATGTGAAGCCACAAGTGTGCTCCTGTCTCGGAAGGCTAATGGTATCCTATCCTGGGCTGCGTTAGGAGGAGTGTTGCCCACAGGTGGAGGGAGGTGATCTATCTCCTCTACTCAGCATTGGTGAGGCCACACCTGGAGTGCTGTGTCCAGGTCTGGACTCCCCAGTACAAAAGAAGCACAGACATACTGGAAAGAGCCCAGTGAAGCACCACTGCGATGATTAAGAGACTGCAACATCCTTTCCTATGAGGACAGGCTGAGAGAGCTGGAACTGTTCAGTCTGGAGAAAATGCTCAAGGGGGAAATCTCATCCATGTATATATAAATATCTGCAGGGAGCATGCAAGGAGGACGGAGCCAGGCTCTTTTCAGTGGTGCCCAGTGACAGGACCAAAAGCAATGGGCACAAACTGAAACACAGGAGGTTCCCTCTGAACATCAGGAAACACTCTTTCACTGTGAGGGTGACCGAGTCCTGGTACAAGTTGTCCAGGGAGGTTGTGGAGTCTTCATCCTTGGAAATATTCAAATGCTGCCTGGACATGGTTCTGGGCAACCAGCTGTAGGTGGCCCTGCTTGAGCAGGGGGGTTGGATGAGATGACCTCCAGAGGTGCCTTCCAACCTCAACCAGTCTGTGATTCTGTGAAGGACTGTCTTAATCTATACCTCATGAGCAAATCCAGTGGCTTATTTCTCCATTGCCTTTATAATTCTCTTAAGTTACTGAAAGCAGTATCAAGAGCATGCACACACACAGGGACACAAAAAGAAAAGCCACAACAACCACCAAATTCCAATATTGTAACATTCTACATCTGCTCTTTCTGATGCAAATCACTAGCCCAAGATATTCTAATTTTTGCATATTTTATCCCATTTACAAACAAGCCAGCCACCTTCTCCCCACGAAAAGTTTACCTCCCTAAATGTTAGATAGGAATGTATTTTCCCCTTCTTTCAAGGTAGCCTAGAATAGCAGCACTATTTGAACACATCAAATTACAGTGCCTCAGAGCATAGAGAAGTAGTACCTCAGTGGTTTGATTTAAGGAGCTGCCTACAAATGGAAACATAGCAATGACTAGCTGAGGTATTTCTAATACATCTATTACCTTGACACAACAGCAAATATAGATGTTCCTCATTTCGCAGATGGAGAAACTGAAGTACAGAAAAACCCATTAGTGATGGATGTGTAATCAATGAGTCAGAGTAAAGAAAAGGAAAGGAAGGATATCAGGAAAATCTTTATGGCTGAAAAGAGTGAGAGAACAAAGAGCTGTGAAAAGTTTGGCTGAAAGGCTTATCATGATCTCAATGTGTACTTACCCATTTACATGCACAGAAATGGCACACTTAGAACGGAAAAGTTTGGTACCTGCATTTTTAACTGACTAGAGAGAAGCGAGTCTGTTTTCCTTGAGTCACTCATAAATTACTCTGTTTGGATACAGGGAACAAAAAGAAGAATAGCTCCAAATCACACAGAATATAAGTACCTTGATATAGCATAGCATCTACAAAAACAGCTGTGCATGGTTCTCAGCTAAATTCACTGAGAATGGTCCCGATTTTTGTTCCAGTCTTTTCTGTTCCTTCCTACATAATTTAACTTGCTATAACTGCAATCAGATTTTAACCCCTAGAGTTCTACATGTGCTCCAGCAGTAACACGGTTCTAAGACTTCTGTTTATACCATTCTTGCACACTTCAGTTAAAGAGTGCAAAATCAGTATCAGATCAGAGTTCCCCCTCCACAGGTACCGGTAGCAATATCTAGCCGTCATTTTATACAGAATGAAATGAGCCATAGAAAGTCCTAGTGACATATAGCACACTCTACAAGAAACAAATCGAAAGCATGAACCAGAAGGCCAAGAGTAGGGAGGAAAATGAACTGATATTTCTTGGAGTCTTTTCAAATGAGGAAGGTATAGGACTAATGACACAGGAGCACAGGAATATAATGAAAATATTTTTACACCTATAGGAGGTAGACTGTGGACCTAAAAAAAAAAAATGGTCAGGGGAGAGCCACAATCAGTAAAGCTGCATGAAAAACAGTGTTCCCTCCTGTGAAAATTTCTAACATTTTGCAGTTTCCATTGCTAAATCACAATAGTCAAAATCTCAAAAGTACTAACAACTGAAGCACGTGCAAAAAAAAAAAAAAAAAGACTAGACAGAGACGTCACACTACACCTTTTCTGTTCCAGTCATTTTGAAGGTCATGTTTTTAGAAGTGGCTTAATTTTCTAAGGGAAAAAGTTAGTTGGCAAAAAGAAACTGGATTTGTTTATTTTTCAGAAGGCTAAAGCAAGATGTCAAAATTCACATAAAAAAATTGAGACTAAGCCTTTCCCACAAACAGGCGTCTTCTGAAAAAACATTTTTGAATGAGAAAAACAGCCACTGAAAATTCTGAAGCAGCCATAGTAATCTAATAACCACTTCCACACCTCAGACTCCATAGTAAGGAGCTGTTTTGAAACAGTAGAGGTATCTTTTTTCCATGAGTGTTCTCTCTTTTCCCTTTTAACCACAACACATTTATTGTATATCAGGTGGCGTGAAGGCATTCATGGACATTCACACGCATGAAAGGGAGGAAAGAAGAGGTGGAATTTACTCTTTTTTTTCCTTCTAACTCTGGCATCAGTGGAACAATGTCTAATAAAAAGCCATTGTAACTCCGATAACAACTACAACTCGGATTACTATAGACTACTGATTATGGTGACAAGAAAAGCTGGAACCAAAGTGTAATGTCAAAAGATCAGCTGGCATCATCTAGTACTTGAGAGACACAGACCTTTAACTGCCAGTTATCTCTACCCTTGCTATTTTCAACATGTGAACCATGAATCCCTGGCATTACCCTAGAGCTTGAATATATTCCATGTGTAGATAGCAGTCTTGTAAAACAGTTCCATCAGCATCATGATGTCTTTGTTCTGGTGTACCCAGAATAAATAGTATTTAGAGGAAAGCATTGGACTACTCATTAAACAGCTCTCAATCTATCTTGTGCTGTAATAATGCAATTCCTACAAGAAAAAACATATTTATCTTCATTGAAAGCATGCATCAGTGAGGAGCAGAAAGTAGCTGAAATGCAGTTTACAGTAAAAGAATAAAAGTGGTTAATCAGGGTATACACCAACCCTTTAGTGGAATTAATAAAAAACATAGAACAATCTAATAACAAATTTGTAGGTTGAGGCATAGAACTCCTCGTTAAAAGCTATACAAGAAAGATGGGGAACCAAAATCAAAATTGTGTTAGCAATCC
>JANHGO010000072.1:63320984-63400073 GCA_024606505.1 Aquila spilogaster
ACGGCAAAGAAGATGATTGAATGCTGAGCCATCACAACGAAGAGAGAAGCCTTCATCCCTCAACTCACTGCGCACGCACGGGGAGGGGAGGGTCCGCATGCTAATGGGATCTCGGGGCTATTGATTATGTATTAGTTTAGGCTATATCTGTAGCACGCTTTATCTTAACAGTGTGCAAGTTTGGTGGAGCTATCCCCCTTGCACCCGGCACTGCGCAATGCTGTAATAAACGTACCTGCTTTATAACCAATCTCTGGGTTATAGAGTTTAATTCCGCAAGTCAAAGTTAAGCTCACAGTAAAATTACAGTTGGTTGCCTCAAATCTTTTCTGGGTGTATAATCCTTATGAATTCCAAATATGTCAATGTACAATACTGTGACGGGAGCACATTAATAAACAAAATTAGTTATTGAAAGGGCATCACCTGTTTTCTTTACTATAAAATGATATCAGCTGTATGTGCTAAGTCCCTTGTATAAGAGAATTTCTTCAGATACTTAAAGGCCATGCATTATGTATATTACATAATTACTACACCGCCCTCTTGTATTCAGATATTTTTAGTAAGATACTAAGGAAAAAAGAAACACCACATTTCTTCAATCAGCATCATTCTTCTCTTTAAGGTGCTGAAGTTAGCTATGTTTTTAATTCTTTCCAAATGAACAGTTATGAGCTACACAGTGGGTAACAAGAGCCAAGTAGCTTACTGAAGGCACAGATCTCTAGGGGTGAACTATCACCTAGGCTATGAAGGAACTTGAAACTCCTAGAAGAGAATATTTAAAAGATGTTCAATATTCCCTTCCAATCAATGTACCTTTCTTGAAAGCCCTTAAATGGAGTCTCCAGAGACTGACAATGTTAAACTTCATTCTGACCTGAAATCAAACTGAACAAGTACAGGAAAATGTTGATTTCTCATCATTTGAGTTGAAGTGGGAGGGGGAAAAAAAGGGAAAAAGAAAAAAAAAAAAAAGATGAATATAACTTGTTTGTAACTAATGAATGTTGATGTTTTGAACTGAGTCAATCATTTTCTTCAACTTTTTCATGGACTTCTTTTGGGTGAAAAATTACAAAGACCATACTCGGTGCCATGTAAACTCTGCTTACAAGGTTCAAACTATTTTTTGAAAGAAAAACAACAGTATCAGAAACTACATTCATTCTATAAACTTATTTTGCTTTGGTTTAGCTAATATCTTTGCCATATAATTCCTCCTACAGGTGTTGGAAGCAACACATAAATCTGTGCTAAAAATCTCCGCTCTCTAAAACTGACTTCAAATAAATTTCTCAAGGGTCACAGCTTACTGCTGTGAAATTCTTATCTTCCTTTCATTCAGATGCCACAAACAATTGTGCTATATCATTTCAGTTGTGAATTAATCAAGTTCCATCTTAAGACAGGTCAAGTCACTCCTCTCCTTAGCATCAGTGGCACATGTTCCTCTATCTTTTAAAAAGACCTTTCAAAGTAAAGCATTCACAAGTGCCCTGTTTAAAGTCCACTACACTGAACTAAGATAAATCATGAAATCATCACAGTTGGAAGAAACCTCTATGATCATCTAGTCCAACTGTCAACCCACCATCACCATGCCCACTAATCCTGTTCCTCAGTGCCACATATTCCTTGAACCCTTCCAGAGACGGTGACTTCACCACCACCCTGGGCAGTCAGTTTCATCATCTGATCACTCTTTTGGAGAATAAATTTTTCCTAATATCCAAACTGAATATCTCCTGACACAACTTCAGGACATTCCTTCTCATCCTATAGCTGTTACCTGGGAGAAGAGGCCAACCCCCACCATATCACAACCTTCCTCCAGGAATTTGTAGAGAGCAATAAGGAACCTCCTCTTCTTCAGGCTGAGCAACCCCAGCTCCCTCAGCCACTCCCCACAAGACCTGTGCTCCAGACCCTTCACAGTTTTGTTGCCCTTCTCTGGACAAGCTCTCAGGCCTCAGTGTGTTTCTTGCAGTGAGGGGCCCAAAATTGAACGCAGCACTCGAGGTGCAGCCTCATCAGTGACAAGTACAGAGGGATGATCGCCTCCCTGTTCCTGCTGGGTGCACTATTTCTGATACAAGACAGGATGCCACTGGCCTTCTTGGCCACTTGGGCACACTGCTGGCTTATGTTCAGCTGGCTGTCAACTAACACCTGCAAATCTTGCATACATGCAGAGATGTACGTGGATTATGCAGGAAACAGATGAAAAAATGCATGGCTGGTTTCAGAGATAATGTTCAAAAACTTCATCCACTATTGCGCTGTTTAGTGCCATAGTAGAGAGAATCTACCTCATTCTCTGTGTTTTCCATTTCCATGGACATTACATGCTCTCCAAATTTGATAGTAAGCAATAGTAAGTAATAGTTCAAGCAAGGGACTATTTGCATCAGCCCTGCTTCTCAAAGAAGGCATCTGGAAAGAAAACTTACTGAACAGGTATTTGATGTATCAGGTATCAGAGGTATGGACTTAAACCTGGTGAAAATGAACAGCACTCTTCCTCCTCACCCTGCCAACTTCCAGATCTCCAGCTATAAAAATACACCCCCATTAACAATTTAATTGAATAAATGCAGTTTACCTTCCGTGAGTAGCTTTCCCAGGAGACCAATCTGTTGATGAAAAAAAGAATTAAGACATTTGAAGAGATATTGTGCTTTTAGATAATAATGGGATTGTTTTCTGAGATATAGCAGAAGTTTTCTGGGGGAAAAAATAGCCTATAAGATAAATTACTGTGGGTTTTCAATAAAAGGTATGTTTGCAACTTACAGACAAAGCCAGCAGTTTTGGAAGTGGACTGTGGTGGTTGAAGTCCATTTGCAAAGAAAATATTTCTTTTTGGCACAGATGTCTTCATCATAAAGAACACAGACAAAACAAACATTTGAAAATAGGATAAACCACACTGCTGTCAACAACGTCAAAGGGTGCCCATCACACCCAGGACTCTTCTCCTAACTTCAAAATTCAGGTCAATGGTAGGTTTATTCAGTTCTTCTGAATAAAGGCTTTGATCTGAATAGATAAAAAGTCCTCTTCGTAAAACTATGATACCTAAAATATAGTTCTCACATTTTTGCAAAGGAAATAGCTTCACTTGTTTCCCTATCCCATATTGTTAACATGAAATACACACTTGACTAAATCATTTAAAATGTCATAAGGTGAAGCCTTATGTGACAAAATGCTTCTATAAAAGTCAGACCGTTTTTATTTAAACATAATTTATATTTAAGAACAGAATATGAAGAATAAAATTGTGCTTCTCTAAATCACGACATTTAAACTCTGACACTGAAAATCATTTAGAGAAAACATACACTTGCCAAAGATGGATTTTTGAGATGAAAAACATGAAGCAAATCAGTCCTATGGTCATGGCACCTTATATCCTCTGTCCCATGAGAAAAACTTCGCACACTCTGTTTTCTAAGAATGTAAAAAGTACAATGTACTTTTTGCTGTCAGAGATTCTAACTAAAGTCTAGAACCCTTTGTCTCCCCCCTCAACTGTTGTGCAGTGTGGAAGGCCAGCTGTAAGTCCCTTCTGAGGCAAAAGAGCTGTGGCTACATCAGCATTTTAATGCAGGGCAGTGCTGAGCTGTTTAAACAAAAACCATCACCCCCGCACTTTGCACACTGATGCAAATTTCAGAGTAGCTTGGTGTGCAGACAAGGTATCGTGTAGAGGAAATTAAACCAGATGATTTGTTCTATGTCTATATCATGAGCAATTACCTCCTAGAATATACAAGTATATCTATGAGTGAGGCCACTCATGTGCTTTAATAGAAAGTTCTCAAAACACCAAGAGATGTGTTCTGAAACAAAATGATGTGCTTGTCTTGCTATATAAACAGGTAATGATACCTGTACCCTTGTATTTCCTGGGAGCTGTCAGCAGTCAGGTCTTGTTGACTTATACACTCTTCTACTTCACCTTTCTCCTTCCTCAATGGCTTTTCTCATATGCTGCACTTTTTTTCCTCCCAGTCCTATTTTAAAGCCCACATTTCTTCAAACATCTCTTCTAAACCCCTTCCCTTACCACTACTGCCTTTCCTGATGGCAGAAACAACCTTTCCAGCTCTAGATACCCAGAGTATTTCTGCATGGGGTGCAGACTGCCCATCAGCCTGGAGACACAAGAGCTGCTGCTGCAGAAGCTGAAACCAGTGAAATAACAGAAGGTTGCTGCCTTATGGTTGCCATCAGGGATGAGAGGTCTATTATCAATGCTACCTCAAATTCTAGAAAAGAAGGGCCACCTTTCTGAAAATCTGTGACAGCTGAACCCTAGGGCAATCCATGTCATCCTAGGACAGAGGTCTTGAAGAGATATCCATTCATGACTGCTTGAAAGTCCAAATTGTGTACTGGGAGCCTTGCAGAAGAGATTGGTTTTGTGGAATGAGTGATCTTGAACAGACCATGTCTCCTTTACTGGGTCTTGTACAGGTCTTGTACTGAGGGTTTTAGAAGCCTTTGTGTTAGCAATATAATCTGCAACTTAAAACAATTTTGAGAAAGGCAAACTGTGTGTGGATCAAGGGGTGGAACGCTGTGATGCTGACTGTACATCAAGGAGTTAGTGATCCACCTACAGTAGCCACAAGCCTGTGCTGTGCTGCAATATGCTGCAGGCAGTTTGGCCTTCAGGCTTTGTTGTGGTGCACAAATCCCTTGGCTGCAGAACAAACTCAACCAGTTCACTGTAACTGTGGAGCCTGCCTACAGCTCCCACCAGGTACCTGGAATTACACCACCTGCACTGCCTTGCTGTTATCTAAAAGCACTGCAAGTTCTCATACAAACATCTTTCATGAATAGAGTTGCTTTCTTATAAGCAAAGAATAATCTGACTGAACAAAAAGGAGGACCCTCGCTCAACAGACAAGATGTATGCAGCATACTCCAGAAAATCCAAGCAGAATCTGTGATGCCGCACAAATGCAGGGCTCCCAGTATCTGAAAGGGTTTAAGATTTATTCATCATCTATATTCCTCTTTTTACTGTACCATATTAAAACAGATATTTCATTAAGCTACTTGTGGTTGGCCCTTTCTTATTGAGATCCAGAAAGAATCTTGCACCATCTCTCTCTCTCCATCCCTCTCACCAGCACCAACATCTTCCCTGCTGCAAATGTCCCACATTCCCCTGAGACAATCTCTGGAACCCAGTTGGGACTAGAGAACATGGGCCATGAGACTGAAAGAGTATGGACATTAGAAGCACAGCTTAGACATCTGGCTGAAATGTGAGACAGGTGGATGATTTGGCCTAAGAGCTGGAGTATGAGATAAGGTGGGAAGATTTTGACTCTCGAAGGAGAGTGAATGGACAAGCTGAGAGCCAATTTTCCTTTGTGTAAATCCTAATCAGCCAGCTCCACCTTGCTAACAAAGATCTGGTCAGTCATTGTGCATTTTTTTCTGGCTCTGAGATGAAATCATCCCGTTTCCTTACTAGTATGAAGAGATTTAATCAGGCTTATAAACACACACAGATATGCAGCAACACTTACGATGAGATGAGCAAATCAGAGTTATGCCTAAGGAAAAATGCAGAAGTTGGCTCCATTAGCTGTCTATTAGTCTATCATTCATTAGTACACCCTTCTTAATTATTGCTCTATTTTCTATACCATTTGACAATCCAAAAAAGTCAAAGAAAAATCGAGTACCTAGAAAAATTTCAGATCGAGTAGCAATTGCAGTTTTTAAACTTCACATATATTTAGTCATTGTTAAATATGGACAATTGAAACCATAAGGTACATGGACTTACTTTGGCATTGGCTGTCCATTACTAAGGGATAAACAAGACAATGAAATAGCCCAATAGGTTCTTTCCCATTTGGAGACAGGAGAAAGACAGAAAAAGTTTCTATGCCTTTTCCGTTGACTTCTTTATTTAGTGTTCAGATAAGACTAATGCAGTCCTAGTTATGGCTTTCTCAACACACAGAAAAGCTCTGTTTGTATGTAAGGTATTCTGGCCTTCAATTTAATATTCGTAGTAATAGAAAGTTTACGTTAAAAGCATCTTACATATGAAGAATTATTGATAGCCACTGTGCTGCCAGTAGCTACTTTGAAGCTGTCTGGTGGGAATTTCTTATAAATATGCCAGACATTAAACAATTCCTTATCCATTCAAAGTCTCATTTCAAGTTTCATTCCTTACTAAAATACAGATAATGCACAATCTTAATGCAGGTACACAAACAGGAGCAAAAAAACTTTGTGCAAGCCTGAGTAAAGAGCCTGATAAATGACTCATGACGCAGTGGGAGGCCTTAGCACTGAACTGTACTGGTAACCCTCAGAACTTTCTGTACACACAGCACCAACTCAAATATCGTAGCTCATATCTCCCAGCCTCTAGCAACTCATTCTTCCCCACCAATGTCATCATAGGATTCCCAGATGGTCTTAGTACCAAGTAAGGCAGGCATAATAGCCAGCCTACCTTTGGAAGCTACACAGTGTCTTCTTCATCTTTACTTCCTTTGAAGCACGTAAAGTAAGGAGCTCAGGAATGGGCCATGGCTTTGCTTGCTTATCTCTGCAGATGCTTCTGGTGTCAAGAACTAACATAACTTCTAAAGGCGCTTATTGAAACCTCCCACATGAAGCAGTTTCTCACCCTATTTTTCTCCTATCAGATAGTATAGCTCTGAGCATACATAGGAAATAACCTTTCTGGCACTTGGCCCTCACATACTTTAACTTATTAAGACATCTGCATTTCCATCCTAACAGCAACTTTTCCCAGTATAGAAAATTGGCTTTTGATCATCATCAAGTCCTAAGAAGGTGCTGTTAATGAGTTCTTGCTGAGCAGTGACATCCATTATTTATTGTCAAAACTGATGTGGGCTCTACAGCAGGAACTGGCCTCAGCACTCAATTCATATCCATACCTGATTCCTGGAAATGTAAAAGAACATTCCTTTTGTCCTTCCTCTTTATTGTTTGGGGATTGTTGCTTTTGTTTTCATCTTCTATTTGTTTGCTTTTTATTGTGTTTTAATTTAAAAATTGCTATTGGTTTCATTATAGTATAAACACTAATGGATTTGGTTTTGTAGTGCACTGCTTTTTTTGCAAACAAGCTATGCACAACAGTTGTATAATGGCATACTACACACACACAACAGCATGTTGTTTTTGTTATATCTTGCTATCTGTCAGGAATTTCTATAGGTACTTCACCACAGACTGGGGATGGTATTAAAATGCATGGGATAAGAGCTAAGGGCAATCACAAGAATAAAAAACGCCATATTCCAGAGTGCATCTTGGATTGCCCAAGTAGATACCTGGCACAGGCATGCAACTGAATGATGGATATAAAGCTTACATCCAGAGATGGTCAATGGCTCTTTGAAACTGAATTTCTTCTCAGTCAGTCATTCTCAGATGAAGAGAACTGTAGGTTTGAGACATACATCCTGCATGTAGAATGAAGAATAGGAAAATCATTATGTTCAGCTCAAGCAGTTCAAGAAAAATCCAACCAGTTAACAGGAAAAACAGAATTACAGCTTGAAGTTTTTCTTTTTCCAAAAACAAATGTATCAGCCATGAAATCTCCAATAATCTGCCATTCCCAACCGCACACACTCCAAGTTAAGGTTGTTGGGTTTTTTTTGTTTGTTTCTTTTTTCCCTCTGGATGACAATTTAAGGACAGGCTGCCAAGCCCATCTGTCCCCACATTTGCAGTAATTCTTGTTTGCATGAGCTTCCCATGTGCTGTTCAATTTTCTGGTAGAGAACAATTCGTTTTCTTTCTGCAGTGGGTTTCCTTTCTGAGAATATGCTGTCTCCCCACCACCTGGGGAGAAGCAGCCTTCACAGAAACATACATCAGTATTTCTGAAAAATAACCCAAACTTACATTCAATAAACTCAAATACTCAATAACTCACAAAGTCCCATCTAGAATAATTCAAGCAGGCATCTAAAAAGAGAAGCTGCCAAAGCCAGAGTACAGTTTTGGCCTATGACCTTGACATTATTACCACAGTTCTGTAAACTACCTAATGAATTCCACCACATTAACAAACAACACTTCCACTACACGTGATCTGAAAACAATGCCTCAAGCCCTAAACAGCTATGTAATAGATATGTCCACTCAAATAGTTCTGATGACACCACAACCACAAGAGTTAGAGACCTCAGCCCTTCATATACTACCCTAAGTCATGCTGCTGCATAATTCCTGATTTAATAACTTTGTTTTTAAGATTCTCAACTAAAACAAACTTAAGATTTTCTAATTGCTCACACACAAAATGAAGACTAATGTTGCCTCTCTGCTATATGAAGAGCTGACCTATAGCTTTTTACAGAAACCACAGGAGGAAAAAATCAGACATTATCATACTAGAAAGCCACTCTAACTCCCATAGAGAAAAATGAATCACTTTCTCTTAGAAATATCAACTGCTGAAAACCCTTCTTTAGAATAACAACTAGCATGCATTTGTACCATCAGATTTTGTAATATCCCATCTTTGCCTTCAATACAGTAGAATATATTATCTTTTCAGGACATAAAATATCATCTAACAATCATAGATTTCTAGATTCTAATAATGTATTTCCTTTGATCAGATCTATTAATAATCTGTTCTGTATGTTGGACAATCAACTGACAGATTTTTAAGAAATAATTCAGATGTATTATTTTCTGTCCCATTCCTTTTCTTCTTTTATGATCTGTCCTTTTCATTTTGTTTTCTTGGGTTTTGTGCATGTCTGTGGTTTTTTTTATATTTTTCTGTTCATACTGTAGAATAAAAGACGTTAAGTAATTTATTACATTAAGAATGTGGATGTCAAGTTTCAACCCCGAAGGACTTCCTTCCGGCAATTTAGCTGCACGTTCAAGCTTTTTATTTTCAACATGCTTTTAGGAGGGTTTCTGAAAGGACAGAAGGGTGTCTTCATACCAAGAATATTTATCAAAGTAAAAGGGAATGAGTTTCGAAAAGTAAATTGTACTATAAAGGTCTCACTATAGTAGAATCTACTAGATACTTTACATTCATGAACTAACACTGAGTAATGCACTTGTGGATCAGAGTGTAATTTTATCAATTTTTACGTACATTTCTACTTCATTAATTACAGAAGAAAGCAGAGTACTATGCTTTGCCACTTAATGTCATTCTTTTTGTATAACGCACACTGTACACATATATATATTACAACCTGTGCATTTATATCTGCTTCTTAGAGTCCCCAGTGCATTCTGTCCATCTTCAACTTGATTGTCTCTTGGCAGAACTTTCCTCTCATCCAGCATTTCAGTTTAATGATGTTGCTTCCTCGTTGCTAGACAAAAAAGGAGAGCATTGGCTGTTACTTTAGGTTTGCTTGATACTTCAAAACAGATTATTCTCTATCAGGTTGCCCAGAGATGTGGTAGATATCCTGTCCCTGGAGACATTCAAGGTCAGGCTCGACGTGGCTCTGAGCACCATGATCTAGCTGTAGGTGTCCCTCTGTTCATTGCAGGGGAGTTGGACCAGATAGCCTTTAAGAGTCCCTTCCAACTCAAACGATTCCATGACTCCATTAAATTATCTATGCTGTTGGACAATTTGGTCTCCAACAAATTTGGTTGGAGATGGTCAAAATCAGAACTTGTTTGCATTGCTATTTCCATAAGTTTGGGAAGAGGTACGAATTGACAAATGTAGCTCGATATTCTTTTTAAATAGAGTGTTACTTATATTTGGCCTAATTAGAAGAGAAACTGAGAATCTTCAGACTTTTATTAAAGATAAAATATTAAAGATTAAATATTCAGTATTGCTGGTATCCATAAGCAACACCTGCAATAATATTTTAGACAATTTACAGGAGCTAAAACATCTTCAATCAAACCCTGCTTCCCTGTAGCGCTATTTTTTTCAATGGAAGTTGGATGAATTAAGCTGAAAATCACAAACACTGAGAAATAAGTACTGTAAAGCTCATTTAATTGGACCTTTTGAGAAGATTTTAAAATACAGAATACAACTGATTGTTTTCCAAACCAAGAAAGCTGACATGGATAAAGAAATTAGAGCTAACAATGTGCAATATTTCACCTTAGACTCCAGATAACATTGAAGGCTGTCTGTCTCTGAAGTAGTTTTACTTAGTCATCTTTCCCACTTCAGTTTCTGTAGTTTGAATTTAAATCTTATATTCATTATCTCCAAATGAAAACAAGTCATCATTCATTTCACTAGAAGTGAAAAAATTATTTACCATGAAGATCTGAGAACAGATTTCACAAGGTTCCCTGGTATAAATCTAGCAGATAGCAATATGAAAGGTGACACTTTGTGTTGATGAGGATCAGGGCTTCCTTGGTAGATTCTCTTTACAAATCAGAACACAGAGAGAAGGAGTGGGAAACAACAGGAGAAATCCCAAGAGCATTGAGTTTCATTCTCATTTAATGACAAAGATTCACAGTTAAAATCTTACCTAGTTTTTGGGTAAAAGCTCTCTCTACTGCAAACTCTGGCTGCTTGGAAGGAAAGGAGCACAGCCACCCGCCTCTAACGAATACTGCTGTAACACAGACAACAATCAGGTAGCATGGATGAGCAAAGCACTGTACAGCAGTGTGATAGGAAATCTGTCAAGTTTTAGCTATGAAACTTAAACTGTTGCCACACTGTTTGTTTATGTGATATAAGTTGTGAGGAATGATGTTCAGGGTGCATACATCCTCCTTCTAGAGCACAAATGAGCAGAGATTTTTATGGATGCCATTTTGAAACCACATAATCTTCAGCTAAATAAACAAGAAAAACCTTCAAGTTGACTTCAGTTCTGCTGCATCAGATGGGCTGACAACACATGCAGTCTAACTGGGCCAAACCTACTGTTTACAAGTTAGCATAACCTGGGCATAAATGGACACTTAAAAACAAACTGGGGAGGTGCTGTTGACTCTCTGAAGGAATGAGAGACCTTGTAGAGGGATCTAGATAGCTGGGAGCATTGGGCCATGATCAACAGCACGAAGTTCAACAAAGGTAAATGCCACGTTCTGAACCTGGAATGAAGCAATGTCGGACACAGGAACAGACTGGGAGATGAGTGGCTGTGGAGCAAGCAGCTCAGCAGAAAGGGACCTTGGTGTGTGCTGGGGACAGTAGGCTCAGCATGGCCTCAGCAGCCAAGAGGGCAAACTGCATTTTGGGATGCATCAAACAACACAGTCAGTCAGAAGAGGTAATCCTCCCACTACATTTAGCCCTAGAGCAGCCACATCTTGATTACTGCATGCAGTTCTGGTCACTGCAATTTAAGAAGAATGTTCAGGCCCATGAAAGCACCCAGAGAACAGCAATGAAGTTGATAAAAGATCTGAAAGGCATGTCCTGTTGATCCATAGAGACTAGTGATGTGACAAGGATTGGATGTCTATCTGAGGGAGTAACATAATCTCCTTTGATATTATCCAGAGAATAATTTCTCCAACATGAGTCATTTCAACCCACGATCAATATCTAATGTACATCAAGATGAATCCTGTCCCCAAAATACCTATTTATTTGCACTGACAATAAAGAGAGCTCAGAGAGAACAAGTTCAGGGCAGAGTTTAATATTATAGATGGTAAAAGTTGCTGAGATGAATCCCACACTACATAACTTCTGGAAGGCGTTCTGAAACACGAACTAGTCACAGGTTTTTTTATTTACAAAAATACAAAGTCAAAAAAGAAATTGAAGCACAAAACTTGTGACCAGAAGGAGATGACCAGATTGCTTCCAGAGATACCTTCTGATACAAAACATTCCATGATTCTGTGAATTTTATCCACCTGATGAACTCAAACTATATTCCATTTATTTAGTATTCTGTGTACTACTATATTTGTAATTCAGTAGATGTGTGTGTATATCACAGTGGCACTTTCTGTGGTAGTATGACACAACTACTATGCATACAAGTCTGACATCTGTAAAGAAGATCTGTTTAAACATAATTTGATAATATGTCTTTCAACTATTTTTTTGAAAGATAGCATGTGAAAACTTTCTGACATACAGTTAGGCTAAGCCTGAGGATCTGAAATCCAGAAAAACCTAATCTCAGAAAAGTCATAAATTATTCTAGAGAGTCTGAAAGTCTGTATCACCTTTGATCTCTGGAGTGCCACCAAGGTGAGCAGACACTTCTGTCCTAATTAAGGGTGATAAGCATAGCTCTACAAATAGAGCTATCTTTTCTACTTTACTTTTAGTATTCCTATACATTTACATTCCTACATTGTTTTTTTCTTTCTTCCCAGTAGAGAGCAAAGCAGAGAAAAGACCTCTAACAGGAGCCAAGGATCTTCAGCCAAGCTCCCTCATTAGCATGAAGCCTAATGCATGAGCTCTTCCGGGAGTAGCCAACTGATAGCTGCTGATTTGTTCTGAGCGATGTCATCAATTC
Source organism: Aquila spilogaster (assembly GCA_024606505.1). NCBI lineage: Eukaryota > Metazoa > Chordata > Aves > Accipitriformes > Accipitridae > Aquila > Aquila spilogaster. The sequence goes on from JANHGO010000072.1 coordinate 63,333,482, forward strand.
GCTGCACATTTTCAAGGAAAGTGACACAGGAGGAGTAGCTTTAGGCAAGCAGAGTTATAGTTTGATAGAGCCAGGGTAAGTTGCTCTCTTAAGCAATCCATTTCTGAATATTCCCATTTCATAGTCCCCTGTCCTATATATCCACCACGCCAGATCATGTTAGCAAGCATTATTTTGCCCTTCATGTGACCCAGTGACTCCATTTCAGCATGTGCTGTTGAAAGTCAATCATCCTTTCTGATAATATGCCAAGTGTTAAATAAACGTAATGTTATCACTTCTGTCTAAAGGCTGAAGCACAGGGAATATCTCCCCAGCGACAGAAAGGAAAGCCTGTGGAAACCTGAAGTTTTAAGAACAAAACCAGATATAGCTATTTGCTTTTAGAAGAAAGCTGTAGCTTTCTTGCATAAAAAGAATAGAAAGACTTTCTGCTAAGAGCAGCACAGAAAGAGAACACAACTCCTCTGTCAGTGGCTGTGGAATGATGCAACTAGCAAAAACTTAGCTGATGAATTCCATGTCTTGTCGAATAAGCATATATAAATGAGCATTAAAATACAGATCTGGTCAGTGGTATGTAATGAGTTTTAGCCAGCTCATTTCCTCTCTCTCATTTCCTCCTTCTCTGTACCCTTACACAGGACTGATTCAGAAGTCCTGCTCTATGTCCTACTTCACTGACAATATTAAAGAAAAAATAACTAAAGCAAGCTTCTCACAGTTGAGATGCAATTGGTGTACTCAAAGGATTACAATATATGGAGCAAGGAAACCTTAAATGATTCCATCTATTTTAGCAAAAGCCTATTCCAAAACTCCTGTTTATAAATGACAGGAATAGACTGCATACCCTGTTGTGACATCCAAGTGATGGAGATAGACCTCACTCTGCAAATAGCTCTACAGCAGCACTATAGCTGTGGCAACATAAGGCACAGCACAGCTCACCTAGCAGCCCTCTGGCAGGTATTCTATTCCAAGATGTAGGTAGTTACCAGTATCTGAGCTGCTGTGTCCAAAGCTAGCACAAGTGTGTTTAGATACTGGAATTTAACTCACAGCTCTGCCTACAGTACATCTGTAGGATTAAAACTCTATAACATGAAGGGAACAAGGGAAACTTACAATATCTAAACACTGAGCAAAGCCACAAAGACTATGTAGTATTTAATAATCCTACATCAGCATGGGAGATGTTCTCAAGTACATATTATGATGTGACATCATTTTTTACGGTCTGATGATTTTTATGTCTGATTCAAATAATAGCAGTTCTGTAATACCTTTTTCCAGGACAGAAATGTCACTATATATGGCTGTCCTGTGAAATATAGGAACATACTTCAAATGCTTTTTTTATTATTTAGAAATACTGAAATATTGTCCAAATATATTATCATGTAATTCAGGCCCGGACCTGCATTCCGGCATGTCAAAGTATTTTCATTGTTAATCTGACAGGGAATATACTTTAACTAAATGATTTACCTATACATATTACAAATTATTAGGTGTCAATTAGACATACTGGTAATACCGATAATTATATATTTCAAGTAATAGACCTGTACTTTGACAGGCTCTTGCAGACTAATTTGCACTTCTGGCAAGCTTCTAGAAAGAGTGCATTTAAAGTAGCTGTAACAAAGTAGTTTTGATCCAGATCTTGTTCGAATCTTTCTTTTACCCCATGACTTTTTTCATTCATATATTTATGATTCATCTTAAGGAGAGTTTTTTACCTTTTCAGAATACTGAGACCATTCCTTGCACAGGACATTGCTTTGCCTTGCAAAACAATAAAAAAATTTCTCAACTCCATGAATTTGTTTTTCAGCATAATAAGTCATCCTCTTCCAAGGGCCTGGACTAAGCAGAACTGGTTGGTGATCTTGTTGAAATTGAAATGTTTCACACACATATGGAGGCATCATCAGGAAAGGGTTTTAAACCCAGTATGGACCAAGAGAGAGCAACCAGTGGAATGTAAGAAATCTTCCTCCATTAAATGGCCCCGGCTGTAAACCAAAATGCAAAATCACAGCTCTGTTTCCAAACAGCATTTGGAACGTTTTCGCCACGCACTAGTAACAACAAGCATTGAAATTAAAAGAAAATGCAAAACCTTGACTGCCAGTAAGAATTCATTTTTGCTCTCTTGAAAACTCTATAGCAAAATCAGCCTTTTTGTATGAGGCCAGTGACAAAAGGCATAATTTTTTCCCATGATTACACATGTACAGAAGTGATTTTTTTGGTCTGTTTTAATACATTCCAGAGAAACACTTTCAGAGGTCCATGGTGATGCCAACAGACAGATGAGTGGAAGAGACGCTGTTCTATGAAATCATATATGAAATACGTAATGACTTCTGCCAGTGAAGAAAATCCTAACATTCAATTGTCTCTTGAGGCCTACAACAACAGAGAGAAGCAAGAAGCAAGGAACAGGGAGCCTATGATGCATGAGAATTTACAGATGTCTGTGGCATCTAATTTTTCCTACTGCATGAGGAAGGGGGCAGGAATGACTGGAATTCCAAAAAAATGAAAAAAAACATTTCTAGGAAAACACTTTTGTCCTTACCAGATGCAGCCTTTATCCCAAGCACAGTTTTCACCAAAAGCTTCTGTTTTAGAGATTAACAAAGCTACCTACATAAATCTTAATAATTTGTAGTTTCTGTATTTAACGTGACATGACCTCCCTACTTGAGAGACTATTAAATCAGTTTCAGAATGAAACAAACTTTTCCAAAACTACAAAGCTTACTAGTAGAGCTTCTTTTGATAATGAAAGGCTGATTAATATTCTCTATTCTTTATTAAGACCATAGAGTTTCACGGTGAGATACAAGATAGAAAAAGACTCATAACATACACACAAATGGTACAAGAGACTTCCCCTACTGTTTTTCACAGGACTTTTGTACCTGATAAGTACTGATCTGAAACAAGGCTGGCTACAAGGCTAGCTATTTGTGCTCCTTTCTACAACGGATGCCCTTCTTCTTCACTAAAATGCCTTTATGTACTATAGTGGAACAAAACTGCATTATACAATTTGAAGGGGGGTTGGAATTAGACAATTTTTAAGGTCCCTCCTAACCTTTGCTTTTCACAAATCTGTGCCTAGCATACAGTAAAGGCACCCCAGCATGTGTTAGCCCAGAGAAACAACTGTGTGTCCTTCATACTTATCTTATTCTATCCTGTGCCAATATTCCATGAAGGCAAGCCACACAACAAAGCCAACCAGAAAGGGAAATAACAGCACTGTACAAATCAAACATTTTCTACAAATATATATACTAAAACTAGGAATTCTTGTTTGCTAAGTACTTGTGTGGTTTCTGTGATGCTCCTTAGAAGGGAGAAAAGTGGAAAAAATACGTTTGAAACCATGAGGCTTCATAGAACCTACTTCTGTAGCAATTCCGTTGACTGTTCAGGAAGACAGTCACAGAAAGTGAGCAGAAATTCCAGCTTAGGGTCACTCTTGGGCTTCTGCTGTCATTACTAGCATCATCACCATTACTGCAACGGCATCTACAATCAAATCACTCGCTGTGCAGTGCACTGTATCAATATAGAATAATAAAAAGAGCCCCACAAAATTTCCAGTTCTAACTTAAAAGCATCCTTTGAGCATCCGTTCCCTTCAGTCATTTGCTCTCTCAGCTTTCAGAATGAGATTGCGGAACACTTTTCATTTGCAGCGTGCCCTGCATTCTTTAGATAAAGTTGCAGTTTCACAAGATAACAGATGGGAGCTACACAATGGTACTTAAAAATCAGGAGATGCCATAGCACCCAGGTGAATGCTCCCTATCCATTTGTTCACCACTCTCCAAGAGACAGCACTCTGGACATTGATGAGGAGAAAGAATTACATGCCATATGAAAGAGCTTCACATCTTAAATACAGTCAACACAGCAACTTCTCGATGTCCAAAGCTACTATGCATTTGACACTATGTTAGGTTCCCTCATAGGATATTAAATGGGGATTTCATGATCCCTTATCTAATATAGCAAAACTTCCATTTAAGACCATTCCCAAACAAGCTATGACTTCCCATTACATTTATTACCCCTCCCAACACAATTCAGTTCCCAATTACTCTTCCTTGAGTCTCTAATCCCCTAATTAGAAAGCTCTCTGAGGGAAACCTGTGCAATATAGAAATTGATTTTACAAAATTATTCACTTTACACAAACCTTAATTAACAAACTTGTTAGTCCAGCAAATAATCTGTTACTAATTATGACAGAAGTGCCAATATCACTAACCAAAACTAAGAAAACTGCACTACTTCATAAATTCATTGCTTCAACTTGTTTTTGAAGTATATCATTATCTCCTTTAAGAATTCATTTTTATTCTTTGTGGCCACAGCCAAGTCTTAGTTTTTTTGTGGGTTTTATTTTTGCAAGTTGAAGTAAATAACAAATGCTTTCTCATACGTCTTTTCTCTCCTAGTGCACTGTTTGACATCATAAATACTGCATTTCCTAATGGTCTATTGCTAAAGTTTACAAAGAATATTCTTTTATTATTTTGTGTGTGCATCTGTATATACGTGTTGGACTACCATCTTCACTGTGTTTGCAGCATATCATTCAATTACTTTCACTAGATACAGATATTTTGAGAGAAGGAAGAAACAGTGACTTTTAAAACAGAAAATCCCTCCGCTGATCATCAAAGTTCTGCTATAAACAGCCATCTTTGGGAACTCCCAAAGAAAGAATTGCCTTTATAGTGGAAAACATGAGCTGACCTAAATACAAAGGAGACCAGTAAATTTCTCTCTAATTCACGTGGGTAAAACAAGCATTAAAGCATGATCGTGAGGAAGTTCTGAAAATCTCACATAGATGTTCCCCAGAATAGACATCCATAGTCCCTCCCTTTCACTTTCTGCTAGGATATCCAGCTGAGAATGCTGGTCAGACCTTGGGTTACAAAAAACTAAGCATCACACAAAGCACATAAAATGCATTTATAGAATTTCTCCCACCTCCATTCCAAAAGTCTTGTTCAGCCCCTAGCAGCAGGCTGTAACTTAAAAATATAATCAAACATCAAGATCTTAACAAACAGAATGGATAGGAAAAATACTGTAATGCTTCACTTAAGCTTTTTCCAACCAACAGCACAGGAACAATTTGATTCAAATCCAATCCTGTTGGATTCAATCAAGTCACAAAAGAGCAAAGCTGTTGCAAAACCAAGGCCTGACACCTTGTACAATTTTGAATGGCAACATAACATTCTGTTAACAGTAAAGCTGTGTTTGCCAAGAGGTACTAGAAGCAGGACTCATTGGGATATGGAAAGCTAGGATCCCAGTGCCTGAGGGGAAAAAAAAAAACAACAATGGGTTATTACTTATAGAAATAACAGGTTGAGGATACACAGAACAAGAGCTGATGTGCATAATCTTATCTTCAGTTAAGGGTCCTGACTAGCTCTACCTAATTACTTCCATTCATGTACCTTAAGCTTCTCCTGGCACTTATCCCAGGCTCTAACCACCTCATGCTATGAAATTCACATTTAAAATCCTCAATAATTCAGCTGCTCAATTAGTCAGCCAATCAATTATTCAGCTATTGATCTGCCTCTTGTGGAAAATAAAACTTTAATAGATGGACAGTTTACCTTTCACAAACAAGAACTGGAGTTGCTGATTACAGCTTAGATTTGGTATCTGTCCAGGCATAGCTCTCTGGAAAAAAAAAAATTAGTCTATTATTTTTTTCCTTTTGCAGTTCCTAGATTAGGCCCCTTATAGTTCCAGATAATGAGAAACATCTGTAAGTTTCTTACTCTTTGCCATCAAAAGTAACAATACAGGTGATGCTTATCTACCTCATTTTCTTCTTGCATAGAAAATGATTAGGTCTGAAATGCTGTTTTGTGCTGGAGATAATTAAACACTCTCCTGTGAAAGCCATGATGGAATTTTTTCCTTTTTCTTTTCTCTTATGAGCTCTTTTCTTCCAATCTACACCTCACTTTCTAAACCTGCTGCCCACCAGATCCTCATCCTGCCACTCTCACTGACCATTAAGATACAAGTCTCTCTTTCAGCCTCCTCCCACAAGAACGATACTGAGCTGTGCAGCTTTCTACAAGAACTGTGCTTGCTTCTGACTAGCTTCTACTGCTAGACTGGTACCCCAAAGTGCTGAGATCCTGTTACCCAACCTGGCCAACCAAGTTCATCCCAGGACGCAGAAATTATCATGCACTTACACTCCAACTTCTGTGCTGCTTAAACACTGCCACCACCAGTTTCATATCCTCATGTCAACAATAAAAAGGAAAGCAGAGCCAGCCAGTGACTGACACAGTAGCATAGCCTTACATGTTATTTTTCAAATCAGACCTGTTTTCCTGTGTCATTGTCACTAATATTTCATTCTATTCTATTTCATTTCTGAAAAAAAAAAAAAAAAAAGAATACTTAACAAACTTTTCAAAAATGGGTATCACAGCATTATTAGTTTTATGAGAGGAAGACTACAGAAGGAAAATGACAGGAAAGAGTATCACAGAGAGGTCTCAGCCAGTAGTCCCCCAGAACAGGGACTGCCACTCTCCAGTACAGCTGCTAAAACAATCCACACAGCTCAAGCTGACTGGAGTTCCTCCTACAGCTCTGAGCAGAGTTATATGGTTCTTACCATATTTACTGGCACCCAACAGTTTAGACTGCACAACTTCTGAAAGACCTGAGAAGGATCTACTTTGGGGAAGGAGCATGGAGAGCTCATGCAACTTACATGATGTAAATTACATAAACACACACATCCGTAAAGGAGTTTAGCTTCATTGTAAGGTGTTTCTACCAGGTACAGGAAACGTAACAACCACTGCTTTGAGTGTTGCAAAATGCTACTTACTCCACAATATAGACAAGTTACTAAATGTACCCATCTTGAAAATTAGTTGTCAATGCAGTGTAGCATTTCTCATCAATAATTTGTAGTTTGTGATCCTTTTAAATTGTAACACTAACTAGCCCTAGAACAAGAATACAAACTATGTCATTTAAAGCAAAAGAAAAAATAGAACAAGCCATCCAATTTTGAATTTAATATGTATGAAATGTCAGCTTGTACATGCATGTATTTTTTCTATTCAAGCACAAACATACAGACAATAAATCGATTTCAACATGGAAAAGGATTTATTTCATCATATTATTGGGAAATATTCACTGAAGAGAAAAAAGATTGGTTGTTTTAAATTAATGCCGATAGAACTTGAATAACAAATCTGACAAAGGTAGCTTATTAGACACTTTAAATAGGCATTCAATAATTGAAGTACCCCAAGGGATAATTACAGGCTATATTAAGAGACAAGGTTTAAATTCATAAAGCTAGGAATACATGTCATAAATTGTCAAAGACTCACTGAATGAGTCCTAAATTCCTTTGCATCTATTTCTACCCCACACCTCCTCCTTATTACCTAAGTTCAAAGAACAACCAAGTACTTTCACCCAAAATTTTTTTTTTTTTTTTTTTGAGATATTTGGAAAAGCACAAACACACACACAACCTAAGAAATGAGCATCAACAAAACTATTGTGAGAGACACACTACATCTTTATGCGTCAACAACTGGGATGTGCCTTCACCAGAGTAACACTGTCCAGTAACACACCTGTGTGGCAAACAGAAAACAGATGAATGGAAGAAGATGCTCCTTACGCAGTCACTCCTAACTATCATGTTATTCATGCTAAATTGCTGGAATGCTAGTGTGTCCCCAGCACATAAAATCACAAGTACCATTTCTGAAACATACCAATCCTGTCAGGGGATCATCTCACTAGAAGGCAGGCAGCAGCTCCTCTCTCCCTCATCTCTTCCATCTTAGACAAGGCATTCACCTCGAAATCTCTATAGAAATAATGACACAACACAAGGTGCTTGGTCTGATTCTGGATGTCTCTGCTCTCACTAGTCTGGGGTTTCCTTCACCCTGATGTCCCTATTTTTCCAGAGGCTGTGGAATCACTAATATCACCATCTTCGTATCTCCCAAATGTTCTCTCCAATGAGAGCTTATAAAATTATCCAGGCAGATTTGGCCTGGATATTCCCAGTTTCTTTCCAGCAATGTCTTTGTAAAGACATACAGACCAACACTACATCAAGTGAAAACTCAACCATCTCACATTGGAGTTATTTCCATGGGAAAAAAAAAAAAAAAAACAGATTTGAGGAATATATGAAAAGCATAAGGAGAAAAGAAAATCCAATCCATTAGCATTGCCATTTAGTGGCAAACCACTAACTACACAGTTCATTGCTGTGAGAAACTAAAGATCTTTTCACTCTGCAGTTAAATAGCTCCAATCTTAACAACAGTTAAGGCTGAAGTACATGACGGCAAACAGGAGAATACAATAGGAAAAAGAAAAAAAGAAAAAAGAAAGGAGAACATAGAAACTATTTTAATTTACATTAAAACTAGCTATCATTTTACATGGCTAAATCTTAGCACTAACAAATCTGAAAATAAAATTGTTAGCAGGGCAGTTATTCCTGTATCTGGTGTCCTAAAAAACTTAGCCTGAAATAGAAGCAAGCAGCATCCTGAAGTCCACATAACATTTAAGATAATTTTAGATGACTCTGAAAGTCAATTTTTTTTCTATGTAGGATCTGACATGCATATTTTTAGGCAGAAATGCAAGCCACCCAGATGGAATATTTTGACCTATGGTTCAATCCAACCATACCACACACAGAAAAATACACCTATTGAGGATGTGCAGCATAGAGCAATAGCAGCACTTTCCAGAACACTATGATCACAGTTGTTTTTATTTATTTGTCTTGAAAGAAGGCAGTGCATCTTTCCAGAGTTATGCATATTTTTACTCTGGTATTCCTTATTTTATTCTCTCCAAAGACTCATGTGCCAGCTTATGCTGGATGTACTGTTCTCAGTCTAATAATTATTTGTGTTAATCAGTCTAATAATTAGTTACCACTGGAATGAAATTTCTTGTTTTCATGGCATTTTCCCTTCGAGGTACAAATGACAAATTATAAATACAGTACTATTTAAGTAATTAACAGGAAGTCATATTTTATCTGATGTGAAATTTCTTTCTTTTCTTAGCATTTTTTTCTTTCTTTCTGTTCCTTGCCCTTTTGAGGAAAGACTAAGGTTATCATATACAATGAAACACTTCAGGTAATATTGCCATCAGATCAGGTACATCAGGTACAACAGCACACTGCTGTACTCAGAGGACACTATACAGCTCAGTAACTACCTGGAATACTATACATATTCATCTCCAACAATTTCAAGCATGGCAGTCACACACTTATATTTTACTGTATGTTTTAGAGACATACTTAACCGCAGAATATATTGGTCTGCAACTAAAGCAAGATTTTTTCCTATTAAGTTCAACAGGCATTGAGATTACATAATGACTATGCTGCTAATAATCATAATTTCACATGCTATGAGACACACCTAAGGCTTGCAAACACTGTTACTAATCAAAGGGTAGAAAACACTTAACCCAGGCCCCATCATAGAATCACCAAGGTTGGAAAAGACCTCCAAGATCATCCAGTCCAACCTTCCACCTACCACCAATATTTCCCCACTAAAGCACTTAGTACCACATCTAAACGTTTCTTGAACACCTCCAGGGATGGTGACTCAACCACCTCCCCAGGCAGCCCATTCCAGTGCCTGAGCACTCTTTTGGAGAAGAAATATTTTCTAATATCCAACCTGATCCTTCCCTGGTGCAACTTGAGGTCATTCCCTCTTGTCTATCACTAGTTAACACGGGAGAAGAGGCCGAGCCTCACCTTGCCACAACCTCCTTTCAGGCAGTTGTAGAGAGTAATAAGGTCTCCTCCGAGCCTTCTCTTCTCCAGTATGACTGGAGTACTTTTCCCACTACTGAAAAAAATCGAAGTCTTTGTATACAGGATTCTCTACACATAGTTATTTGGCTTTTATGTGTCACTGTTCAATAGGTGGATCCCTGAGCTACTCTGATACACATATATTAGAAAGCATAGAGTGCTTTGGGTGACAAAATGCTTTCTTAAGCCATGTCTGCCTCTGAGAAGTTTAAGACAGAAAAGCTATTTCCTCAAGCCTTCAATTGAACCAGGCATCAGAGAGATTATTCTCTCCTGAGAAACTGTCGCTAAACTCAGGCATTAGGCGTACTACTGAATTCAAAAAACAACATTCTCTCTACATGTTATCTTTGATGTTTATCTCAAGGCCCAATGGGTACAAACATGAGCAAGTCTTATAACTTCTCCCCCACCATACCTACCCCAGGCAACCAACACTTGTGCACACAGAACATCTCAAAATAACTTATTCATGTCTAAATATACGCAAACAGTAAGGAGTATACACCAACAAGCAAAGAAACAGATTAACCTGGCAGACCTCTGGGGAAAAAAAGGCTCTTTTCTTTGGCCAGATATATGAGCCACCACTTCCTCAGTGAGTCTAATAGTTTCCTCCCACACTAGGTTTATTTTTTGTTATTTTAATTCTTTCCTGTGGCACAGTTTGAAATGCCTTCTACTGTGTGCTTGGCAGCCATTCTTTTGCTGTCCAGCTGCTTTCTCTTGCCATTAACACTGAGATGACTTTTCTATCAATGGATAAAATTTACAAGCTCATTACAAGCAAAATTACAGGCAGCCTTCCTGCTCAACAGGAACAGTCTTGAATTATGATTTCCAAAGTAGTATCTTCCACAAACAATGAATGCAGTTTCACATTTCCTCTTGGCAAGATTGGTATATCCAATCTCTGTTAATTGCTTCCTGTAGATACAATTCTAAATAATAATTTGTACAAAAAAAAAAAAAAAAGCTGATTTTTTTTTAGGTAAATTCTCCTCTGTTTAAATTAGCTGTTGTGAAACAACCTGAGACACAGCATAGTAGCAGAACCTTACTATTATCTTCTTCTGTTGAATATAGCAGTTTTTTTCAGATAGCTAATTCATCTCTACATGACATCAGGCATAGGTAAAATTACACAGAACAAGTATCCTTTCAAAACAGTTAATTTCTTAGCCCAGAAGTGAATAAGTTAAATGGCCCGAAAAGTCTTAGAGCTGCCCAGTGGAAGCAACACTAATCTGAGAGACTTTTCTCAAGTGCTTATTTTGACAATATCCAATCTGGTCTGAAGCTGCAAAATTCAGACTCAAGAGTAAACATGAGCAAATAACCAAACCAGAATGTGCCAGACACTAAAGGACCAAGGAAGAAGCAGATTAAGTATGCATATCCAAAACAAATATAACAATATTAAGTAATAGGTCATGTTTAGGGGATTAAACACCTGGTAAAAGTTAGGATACTTAAGATCTGGCTCTGGCAATAACTTGTTTGATGACATCTAAGGTGTACAGCCTTCTCAGTGCTTCCTATCTCCCAGCCTTTTTAGACTGCTTCCAGAATAAAGTTCTGCTTAAAAATAGTATGTTTTCACATGCATATCCATAAATTGACACCATGGAAAGCTAAAAATTCAACAGCACAGATTATAAGTATGTATAATTGATATAAATGTTACCCAAGAGACCACTCAGCCTCCTATCTTCCCACTCCTAAGATGTTATGGACTTCTTTCTCTTACCAGTACACCCCTCATGTCTGTCTCTCATTATCTAAAGGAAGTATTACCAACTACATCTTCGTAAGGGCACAAACCAAACACACAAAAATGTGTGTGATGAACCAAATTTCTGCCCGCTGCAGTTTTATTTCTGTTTTTCATTAGAGCACTAAGAATGGAACACGAATAGCGAACAGAGATTTACTCCATTTAAAATGCAAGAACATATAACGTTGAGTGAAAAATATGGTTAAGTGATTAACACTTCTCAAGGTGAGAACAGGGTGAGACAAATGTCCCAGTGGTGCATTGCTTCACAGGGATTCTGTTGCAACATGCCTCCTGTGGCTGTTCCAACTTAAAACAGTGGTGACACCACACTGATGTTGTTGGGATTTCTACCCATTTTATAACTAAGATCAATTCCTTCTCTACTTGCCACCCAATTCCCATAACATAGAGTAAAACAGAACTAAATTCAGTTCAACTACTTCTTTTTGATGACTGATCTGAATACAAATGCCAAGACAGGCAAAGTATGAGCCTGGATAGTTTTGCCTATACAAATATACACAGAGTATTAGACACAAGCTTAAGATGGTTATGGTTACACTGGTTGGATACATAGAAGTAGATGGCATGAGTCAGAAAACACACCTTTCTAAGCAAGTGCAGAAACTTTTACACCTAAGAGGCAAACTGACAAGCTGCCAATTGAAAATAAATACATAAATAAATAAATAAATCTCTGGGAAGTTACATTCTCTAATTTAATTCTGCTTTAGGATGATGAGCCCTAGATAAATACAAAGCTGCACACATAGCATGGAGAATTTCACCTCTTGCCTTCTGAGCGACATTTATTTAGCTCTGGTTTTGGTTCTGTAGTCTAACACTACTGCGGTGATATGAATTTCTTTTGCTATTGTTGTTTGATTAAATTCATTACTCCTTAACAACACTTAATACTTAACAACAGCTACATATTCCATCTTTTTCCCAGTGGAAAATACCAAAAATGTTTAAGACATTACTTTTGATAAGCATCATTTTGAAAGCTCCTATTCATGAGGGGGTGGACTGTTAAACAGCCATTCCTTATTTCTATAAAAATAAATCACTTAGGTGGTTTTTGTAAGAGAAAAATAATAATCACAATTCATTTAGTACTTGAAAGTCCAGTACATTTTGTATGTTGATTAATTTCTAAACCCAGTGTATTTTCACAACGCTTTGACCTCCAAACTCATACAGATATTTGCTGCATGAAGAGATCTGAGATTTATATAACAGCATAGTTCAAGAGTTTAAAAAATACTATAAACAATAATGCAAAATTTCACAGTATTAAAAATGAAAAAAGCCCACATCTCTTAATTACTTACCATTATGTTGCTGTATTGTTTAACTGAGGACAGCAAAGGTCAGCTCCTGCCCCCATTAGAAACTATAGGAATCTTGGCACTTATTTTAGTGAAATTACAAGCGATTGTTTAATCCTTTCTATATTTAGATTTTTATGTTGAAAGCCAGTGGTATCCATCCAATGACATGCCATCTTTACTGCCTTCAGCTCCATTTGACATCCATATACTTGAAAAGCATCTGTGTCTTTTTTTATTTTTATGGCCTCTTTCAAATGCAGAAATCACAAAGAATCTGAAGGGACAGACTGCACACTACACATTAACCAAGGTGCTGTAAGCAGAAACAACCCTCACTGTAAAAGATCTATGTTTAATAACATCTAAAGCACTCAAAACACTCAGCTTTTACAAATTAATTTAATAGGAATGTCACAGCAATAGAAATATTTTTAAGTTCATTGGAATTAGACACATGCAGTTAAAATTTTGAGGTAAAATGGCTGATGCGCCATCTCAGATACAATTCTCTAATAGCACAAATCAAGAGTGGAGAGGGAACTAATACACAGCATATCTTTGGATTCCATAGTTCACTCAATCACAGAATGGCTGAGGATAGAAAGGACTTCTGTAGATTGTCCAGTTTCTCCAGTGCAACCCCCTGCTCAAAGCAAGATCATCTACAGCAGGTTGCTCAGGGCAGTGTCCCGTCAGGTTTTAAATATCTCCAAGAATGAATATCCCACAGATTCTCTGAGCAACCTGTGCTGATATTTGAGCATTCTCATAATAAAAAGTTTTGAGTTTTTTAATGTTAGAATGTGATGGAATGTCTTTCAATTCATGCCTATTGCCTCCTGCCCTGCTACTGAGAAGATTCTGGTTCACCTTCACTTACTCCCATCAGATATTTAGGCATGCTGATGAGGTTAACCCTGAACTTTCTCTTCACCAGGCTGAGTAGTCCCAGTTCTTGGCCTCTGCTTTTATTACAAAAGCTCCAATTCCTTAATCATCTTTGTGGTCTTCTGCTGGATTTGTTCTAATACATCCACGACTAATACAGCCCAGCCTGCTACTGCCCTTCTTTGCTGCAAAAGCACATTGTTGTCTCAGTAGGCCTACAGCATTTACTGTCACACGGTGTTATTCCATCCAAGATAAAAAAAAAAAAAAAAAAAACACTGCTTTTCTGTTTTCTTGACCTTCATGAAGTTCCTATCAGTCTACCTCTCTAGTCTGTTCTAGACCCTCTGAATAGCAGCCCTGGATATTGGCCATTCCCCTCAAACTGGAGCTGCCCACAAAATGCTGAGCACACTTTGTCCTGTCACCTAGGTTGTAAATGGAGATATTCAACAGTATGGATCCCAGCAACTGATCCTTGAGGGATACTGCTAGTTGCTGTCTGGAAGCTGGGCTTTGCATCACTGAACGGGACTCTTTGAGCCCCACAGTCTGGAAGCTGGGCTTTGCATCACTGAACGGGACTCTTTGAGCCCCACAGTCCAGCTCACACCTGTTATATTTCCTTATGTATCACACTAAATACAATTTGTAATAAAAATATTAACTATTAGAGATTAATCCGATGACTGGGGAAAAAAAAAAAAAACCTAGAGGTAGGCTAGTAATTTAAAAATGATAAAGGCAATTATCTGGATGACTCGATGACAATTAGTATGTTACCACAGGCAAAGCAGTTACAAGACTGATTTGGAATACAGCTCCAACATAATGATAACCTATGTTTTATGGAAAACTGGTCTTAAATTAGTTTGAGACTATGTATTTGTCTAATAAATGTTCAACATGTTAACTAAACTTCTTGGAAATATTGTGATAAAATATTTAGTTGTTTCACATGATGATTAAATAACAACACAATGCCAATGCATAATTGAGCTAAACAGTGTGAGAATTGTTTTATGGACAGGTCTCAGAAATAATTACAAATATCAAAACACTATGCTGTGAGAATCTTTTTTCAATGCTGGCACGGATTACTTCTGAACAGACCATGAGTCCTCATGCAAACCCATATCCTTATGAATAACCCAGAAGAAAAGATCCAATTATTGCTGGCATAATTTGCAGATGACAAAAGGGCAACAGAGTGCAAATGAATTGTGATGACAGATCAAATTGATTTGAATGGCTTTGGTGAGATAGGTTCATCTAGGTAACATCAATTTTAACACAGCCAAATAAAAATCTAGTTAAAAAGAACATATGCCAAAGCACGTGATAAATGGAGGACTGTAATTTCAAATTTAGAAGGAGCTTGGGGTAGATTACTGACTGAACAGAAGTTCCAAGTACAATGCTATGATAAATGTAGGTGTCCACACTGCAAGTGAATAATTGGAAGTGACTTCGGAAAAAACTACAAGAAAGATACAAGTTCAGAAAATATGCAATTATGACTAAGCAATTTAATCTATCTAAGAGAATGTCTAATTAATCCCCTCAATCAGAGAAGAGAAGCATCACTGCCAGGAAGACTCTTACGACAGAAATGTCAGCATAATGAACATTAACTAGAAATCTGGATTAGAAACCAGGCATATCACCGCAACAAGAAGGGCAAATAACTTCCTAGGAGAGCTCACTAGAAATGCATGTAACCACCCATTCTATGTAAATCAAGACAAGATATTTTCCTGTAGAATACGACACAGGTTTTTTTGTTTGGACTTGTTTTTGTTTTTAATCACAAGCTTCTTGCAGGAACTAAGCAAAGCTTTACATCCTGGATCACAGAGGAGTTCAAGGCATATGACCCCTTCTGCCCTTACAAACCTATAAATCTGAAGTCACACCTGAGGTCTGTGATAGAATGAGCATATCACCACATTCAAAAATTAATCCCCAAACCAATATTTCTTCTGAGTCAAGAAGCTAAGTGATGTATTCTGTTAGCAAGAGGTGAACTGTTTTGACAGAGGTAATGTTTTCACTTTTGTTTTTTTTCTGTTTAATATTTAGCCAGAACTGAAACATCTGAGAGCAAGTTCAATACAATCATTAACTTTGCATGCAACCATGATTCTGTCTGGCTGCTCTAAGCAGTTCACATCAGTCATAATCAGGTGTGACTCTGGCATTAGTATAATTGTCTTTAGACTCAGAACTTGATACCACATTTATCTCAGCTCTTAGTTTATTTTATTTTTTTTTCTAAAGTGATATCTAACTGTGAAACATAAACAGCCAATAGAAATTCAGTCAACAGCATTTCTAGTCCTACCTCTCATGAGCTGTATTACTGAAAACAGATTTTAATAATGGTATATTCTTTGCCAATACTCCAGACAGGTTCTTGCTTAAAATTAGCAATGCCAGATACCCATAATGATCCTAGTGGTACCAACACGAATTACTTCTGATTTTGTGTATCCTTTCAACATCAGCTTTGTGCAATCATTTGTAGTTATTTTGCTTTTGCATCTGTAAGCATCACGGCTATCTCTACTATGCCAGGGAGCCATTCCTCATGTTCTATGTGGGAACTGTGGAATTTTGCACTTTCATAAAGTATTACCATTGTACTGCTATAAACTCCTTAGAATTCCTAGTTAATATTTTCTGCATGAAGGTAGATTGGTTGCACAGCCATCAATTTGAAAGAATCTTTACTATGTCAATGGTAGCCTCCACCTCCTTTCTTAACATCTAGCATATTAATTTGTAGTTTAAGAATAGCTGAGATTTACTAGCAACCAGTATTACTATTCACCAGTACAATTACTGCCTGCCAAATGGCATGGCTTGTGGAGAACTGGTAAATGCTGACCATCCAGCAGAGCTGAATACTGAAACTATTTGTCTAGAGAACGTATTTTCTGAGTACATGTAGGCAAGTTTTGTTCAAATTTATTTTTTAAAATTTACACAGGAAATTGCAGGTCATGATGAGTAATTGGAACCACTTGGCTGTATCCTTCTACTTTATCTAGATGTATTATTCCTGTCTCAATTCACATGTACTGTGTGCTTACCTCACCCTAGTACCCCAACATCATGTCTTAGCATCTGTTGCTTTCCCTGTGTTCCGAATTGAGTGCTGGAAATGGAGCCAAGCCTGGAAGCTATAATTAGCACCATTAAGTTCTCTGAAGACAGACAAGTCGTGAAATTACTGTCCAAGAGCACTTTGCATCAAGGAAGTGATGTGGAGGCTCATTTATTATCATGATAAATAGACTTTCAGCTGTAGGGCTGAGTATTGTCTCTTACAGTTTGTTTCAGTCATTTAAAAGGGAACAGAGTATTTAAAAGTTGATCATTCAACTCAAAATCAGGACAGCATAGTCTTCATGTAGCTTATGACCAACCATTTAAGATCCTAATAAATGCTCACTTCTGTATCAATGCAGGACCTTGTTTCTGAGCTGTGTAAGAAATTGTGAGCAGTTTGGGAACACGGAAATACTAAGCACAAGAATTAAATAGGTCTTCAACATTCTGAATCACGATAATTCTAGAATAACTATAGAGAAGCATAATGAATATATCATCTTATTTTAAGCTTTTATGTACTGCTAATGTAGAAACAATCCTTCTAGACTTACTTCTCATATTGTCTACTTTAGCAGTTCAAGGAAAAGCCATCTACTACCAAAATAACCCCTAGCAAGTCCAGTTTCAATGTAAACTTTGAGCAATCAGGTTTCCTTCCTTAGCAGAAATACATCCATAGCATGAGTTAAGCACAAACCTCCATTAAAATGCATTCCCATCATCCACCATTTTGTCTTTGAGTCAGGGAACTGCAAGTACAGTACATTCTGCTGTTTCTTCAGCTGCACCCATGCTGTTGATTCTCCCACAAGAAAAGTTTTCAAGAGCACCAAGCTGTTGTTATGACTCATAGTAAACACCAACGCAAAGCAAGCAGCCCAGTGTTCTTCTCTCATTTCACTCACACACATTCAGTTCGAAGGGAAAAAAAAAAAAAAAAAAAAAGGGAGATAGAGAAAGGAGAAAATAAAAAGACATAGTTCTTACATGCTTCTTAGACCATGGTGAGAAAAGAGAAGGCTGAAGAGGACTAGACAAGAGACAAATAAAAATATCATAGCAATTCAACACATGGTGAGGAGGTGGAGTGGGATAACACTACAGAAACGAATGTTTATGACTCTCGCATCATCACCCTCAAAATAATCAGCCAAGAGGGATAATTACCAGGTTTATCTTAAGTATGTATACATGCAAATGTAGACCGGGACCAAAGCAAAGGAACTGATCAAAACCGACATCTCTGTTGAGAGATGGGTTCAATCTATTACTTGATAGACAAACATAAGCTCTCGATGGGATCAGACTCTAAATTTATGTCCCAAGATTTCTGACAGTAGTATCTGTATTAACAACATGAATTGGGTGGGTTATGGCACAAAGATAAGACCAAAGTCTACAACTCCAAAACTGCTAATAAATCTTCAAACAGTACTGCAGAATGTAAAGGTTTAAGAGGTTCACCCAAACCCAAGCCTCACCCAATTTAAATGAGCTTGACACACTGGCAGGTGAGAAGCACAACCCTCTAACCTAGGGCTTTAGCTGGAGAGTAGTGATAAGTTCTGCAGAAGATAAGACAAATGCTTATAGGGCAGGGTGCATCAGCAAGGCGGTTCCACACCTGTGACTGCAACTAATCCTTCATGGGTCTTAAATCATATGACAAAATCTATGGTAGTAGCAGGTGCTTATCACCTTTAACAGTCATACCTCTTTTTTCTTTTCCAAATCCAGATTCTCATATTTGGCTTGAACTTTGAACTATTTTGTGAAATTGAATACTTTTGCATTGTCAGAATTCAAATAAATGAAAATTAAAATGGAAAATAAAGGAAATAGCCTTACTTCATACAAAAGCCATCCTGCTTGCTTCCTGATTTAATATCACAAGCTACTTGGGGGAAAAGAAAGAAAAAAAGAAAAAGAGAAAAAAAAAGACATGCAACTGAAGGAAGGCTGGCAAATGTAGTCTGCAAACAAAACAAAAAAATTCTCAATTCCCTGAAAAGGTTTATCTATTTCAGAGTGATCACTGCTACTTTTAAATAAAACAACAAGAGGATAAAGCTAGACAAAAGTTATGTATTGTAATTTTTGAAACAGAACTTCAAACCATTTTTCTCCCTATTGTTCAGATAAAAATCAACATCCAGGCAATGCTGAAAATATCATCATCAGATTTGCCTTTAAGTACATACATTCAACTTAAAAGTTATTTTTAGAACAAATGTTCCCCTAAGAAATGTAGCAGGTAATGTGGGTAAATTGTCTTTCAAATTAAATACAGAAGTCCACATCATGGACTGCTCTTATAGTACTTATTTTCATTTTTTATTGCTATTTTTCAAGACTTATTCTAATTAAAACTTTCTCTGAAATCTTCAAACTGGCATGATGATGCAGTCCATACATGGGTCACCACCCCTTACAGAGCCACTAAGATTCTCAAATGTACATCAGTTCCAGGATGGTTTTTAAACAGATCAACTCTGTCTCTTCTGGATGCAATGGGAAAGTCAGAAAGTCAGATACGATCTTGCTTATATTTCCACAAAAATACTGAGATGCTAAATAAAGAATTCATCTGACAATCCAGTCAGGCATTTACTCGCTGGCTGGTAAAATTCCATTCTGTTTGGCAACAAATCCAGTATTCCCTTTCAAGAACAGAAATTTTAATTTGGGAGAAATCGGAAATCATATTTGGCAATACAAATTTTTTCCTCCAAAAGACTAGACACAAAATTGAGCTCACAGTCCCACATACACACAGGAAGACTTCTGAGTACAGAATATCAAGATCAAAAAATAAATCACATTTAATTGTGTTTACCATTACATATTTGAAATGCACACCCTTTCTATAAAGATAATTTTTATTTTCCTCATTTTCTCCATTGGAAATAGCCATAAAAAAAAAATCTCACTGCAATGCTCCCCATCAGCACTAAGTTCTTTCTGAGTATAGTTGCAATCAATATCAAAATATTTCTGCATGCTCAGCAACAGATTTAGGAACTCAGAACAGCAGTAGGTGGCCACATGCAACTACTAAAAATGTCACTCTGTTAGCTAATGTTTGATAGCAAGTATTGAGCTTCACAGCAGGAATAACTATAAGGACAAAGGACAATAGAAAAATGATTGAAAACTTCCTCTAGCTTAGGTAAATTTTCAGGAGAAGTTTCAAAAGGAGAAGAAATGAGAACAGAAAAATCACAAAAATGACTCATAAGATAGTCCTAAGACTAAAAAAAATATCTTACCAGAGGGTTTGAAGAAACCATCTACAACAGCTTTTGGGATCATGGCCTGGAAGAATGCTAAGAATTTCTGTGTAGAATGCAGAAGACTTGATGTAGCCAGGGCAGGAAGCCAAGGAAGCTATCACCAGTCAAGAATGACCTCACTTCATTTCTGAATGGGTGTTTTTGCAGAATTTAGACAATATTGATCCAGGACTTAATCTATTTTATGCAACCCCACTTATTATTTTGTCTGTGCTATTAACAGCAAGAAAGTTCCAGAGGTGCCACAAGAGGAGAAGGGGCTCAGCAAAGAAGTGAGAGCCTACAGCCCAAGCAAAGAGACTGCTGGGAGAAGTAAGCAACTGACATTCCAGTCTCTATAGTACAGGAAAAGAAACTTTCCATGGATTGGAGAAGACTGTCCGGAATTTTCTGCTATCCAGGAAGCTACTGAGCTTCTGAAACCTGAAAGAAATAAGAATCCAACTGAAGGAAATAAGAATCCAACTGCAATGACACAGTGGCAAAAGGAAACTTAAGTATGGACAGTTGTTTCTATTCCATCTCTAGTCACCTTCAGCCTTCATTATTTGAACAACAATGACGACAACGTAACGATTCTAATTTATATTCTGATCATCTCACTTGTCTTAAAGTTTGAAAAAAAAATGTAGTCGTCTTTGAGAACTCACTAAAAGACAGTTTTAAGCAGATCCACCTCAAAGTTCTGGAAAATTCAAGGTCAACTTCTCCACTTCATCAGACAAGAACTACCAGAAGGCTAAGGGAATGTTAGCTCCTTGCTAGCTGTTGGGCTGCACAACCACATGGGTGTTATCAGCTGCTCTCCCAGCCATTTAAATCAGGATGGTGCCCAGTTAAACGGTGGTTAGGAAATATGAGTGGGAGGGTAAAACGTACAGTAACTGTATAGGATTTCCATTAGGGCAAAATGTCCTAGGCAGATACACTTCCCTGTCACATCACTCTAAATAAGAAGAAGAAAAAAAATAAAGCTATTTCTGTCACTTTCACAGTCAGCAACACTATGAGTAGATGTAGCAGCACCTTCTGGAAGGAAAGAAATTAGATAAAAGGGAGCCAGCAAGAACAAAAGTTTAGAATTATACAGTGGTTAACTTTATTTAATCAATTGCCTTACCAGGCTAAGAAAGAGAGCTGGCATGTGGCCTGCACTGCAGAGACTTCAGTGGCATGCATCCAGTTATATATATCTGGCATCTAAGTTTTTCTCCTCTCTTCTCCTCATCCTGCAGCAAGATTTGTAATAGAAAGTGATCCCTCTCTTTCATATCAAGTACGGGTAAGGGAAGGGGGCTACCATACAGTAAGTGAGCTGGTACTGCTAAGAGAGTTCAGGAAGGTATTCCCCTTGAAAATAGCTGACTGCTGGCCAAAGGCAAACATCTCTCTGCAGTTAACACCATTATAAGACAGTGTTGTTGTAGAGAAGAAAACATAAGTAAACAGCTCCAAATTACTCTTCTAATGACCGTTATAAACCAAAGAAAGAAAAAAGGAAAAAAAAAATGTGAGGAAACTGGAAAGAAAACAGATGTAACTGGTGCCAACTATGAAAATGAGCTCCTATACCTGTAAAATAGGTAAAATCAGAACAGGCTGATGGTCTCGCATTACCCTCAGTTCTCCTCAATGCCTCCTTCTGTTACTATTTCAGCAGTTTTTTACATACATGTATAATAGTTGCTTAGCTAAAAGAAGACACAGAAGGGCGTTATTCTCTAATCATGGCACCCATGATGGCTGTGTCATTTGCTCTTTGCATAAAAAGCATTTTGACAAAGCCCCACATGCAAACAAGTCCCACATACTTGTCTCTGCTTCTTGTCACAAATGTACAGGCCAAGCATCAGCTCTGACTGGCTTCTGGCAGTGCCTATACAAAAAAAGTACATGAATGCTATTAAAAGACACATGTATTATTCAGTGGGACACTGCCCGAACATCACATGCTAAATTGAGCACAAGGAGCACAGGAAATGCACAGGTCAATCAAGAGCATTCTTATGGATGTTCATATACAGAACCAAGAACTGTAGTTTATCATTTAAATAATCTTGTACATAAAATGATAAAGTACTCAAGTAACATCTCATGTTCTTATAATTCTTCTGTAACCTGACGACCCACTTAAAAAGGGGTCTGATTTAAAAAGGGGTCTGAACTGTCTGATTTTCCTCACTTATTTTTTTTCTCTCATGCTGTTATTCTTTACTTTATCTGTGCCTTAGAGTCACAAACACCATTAAGAGAAACAGAACAAACAGATCACCCAGCTGAGATGTGATGGGAAGTCAAAGGGCCTGGATTCTCATTTTCAATAAATGGTCCAGAAAATATCAGCTGGGGGTTTACATTGTCCCCTTACAGCACAGTACATAACTGTGCCAAAAGGAGAGAAGTAAAAAAATATATATATTCTCTGCCCATAGGCTTCCAGAGTTTTACTCTGAGGGGACCCAATGAGCAGTTTCTCACCATACTGCTTTGCAATGTAGCGCTAGGAGAGAGCTTAGCATCTTTGCACCAACAGTCCTCTTCACTGGCAGCTGTGAAGACCACAATATGCACTAAGTAACACACTGTGGGAACATCCGGCAGCACTCCCACGTCCAGCCTCCATTTCAGTACTTCAGTTTGCTTTGAGTTTGAGCAGTTTCACAAGTTTTGGAGTCAACAAACCCTTCACGAGTCACATGTTGGGGACTGGTACTCTACAAGATCCAGTAGGGAACAAGAAAGGGAAAGGGCACAGCGATTAGCATGTTCCACATCTGAAGTAGGAATCACAGAATCATAGGGGTTGGGAGGGACCTCTGGAGATAAACTAGTCCAACCCCCTGCTAAAGGTCCAAACACAAACCTCATTTTGGCACTTATACTGATTTCCAAGAAAAGTAGTGCTTATGCACAAGAAGCCTCTTCCAAAAATTTGTTGCAAAGGTAACATGTGCTGTTCTCCACAGTCCTTTATCTCCATGCCTTCTTCAACTTTAATCTACTGAACTAAGCATCAGCATTTATAAGCATTGTTCTCAATCTACATATTTTCCTTATCTATTTGTCTTCTCTGGCACTGCTGTGCCCTGGTCATCAGACATCTATTGTAATTCAACTGTCTTCAGAACAAAACTGGTGAAACAGTTTCATTATTGCATTCCCTGGAGCTGCTGCTTTTGTTTCTGGTCTTCTACACATTTAGTTATATTAACACTGTGTGATGAAATACACCAGATGGATAGTGCTGGAAAAATCACATCTTTGGTTTCAATAATACATGCCTTAGGTCATCACCTCACTTTTCTGTATCAAGAAACATTATTACATTTCTTAGAAGAGGTCTAAGGGTTGTAGCATGTGGATTTTCCCCCATGTTCTGCAAGCAGACAAATACAACAGACCACAAAATGGTTTCTAAAATAAAGGTATTTTATACTGCAAGCTACTATCAGTGGGATAAAGAAATCTGCTGAAAATAAGTCAAATCTATAGGTTTCTGGAGACTTGTGCTCAGTAGCTCTCATTTCACAACTGTTCAGACTGATATCTCTTCTGTTTACCATTTGTCAAAAGACTGAAAGGTTTGTCCTGTTTTTTGTTGTTTGTTTGTTTCATAGAAAAGGCATCAGTTTTAAGATAAAACTATGAAAGCCTCTTGCTAATTTTCATTCTCTGGATCTTGGAAAGAAGGATGAGAATAGAGACTTTTAGGAGCAAAGGACTGGCTACATTCACAAATAAAATGAAAGCTATCTCCACTTCTGTAGAGGAAATTCCCTTTAGCCAGTGTTCTGTACACTGTGTGCCTTTTGACACCACTGTTGTTTTCTTGGGTGTTTTTTGTTTTTGTTTTGTTCTTTTGAGGCTGATAACACTATAGCTTAAATTCACGAAGCAGTGAAACAGGTCTGATGTTTGGCTGACATGATTCTAGTGCTTTTTCCCAGTGGAGAAAACTAAGGATGGTAAAGTGACAGTACAGGTTAAAATAAAAAAAAAAATAAAAAAAAAAAATCAAGTTAAAATCAGTTACTGAAAGCTGCATTTCTCTCAGGATTTCTTGCAACTGACTACAGACCTATCTTTCCTCAGCTGCAAACTGAAATATAGTATTTTCTGTTTAATAGTGCCCTCTAGTGAAAGAAAAGGAATATTCCAACAGAGGTTAAAAATGATGCGGCAGAAATGCCTTCAAACTACTTGAGTCAGTTTGTTAATACTCTTATTGCCACTAAGGGACTTTAGTGTTAATATATACCACTGATACATTTTAGACAAAAAGAACCCTTATTACAGCAGCAGCTGCTCCTGAAATCCTGGCCAAAAAAAAAAAAAAACCCATGGAATTTGGGTGTAGGGCACAGCGCTGTAAGGCAGGTTCACCTGAGTCGGATGAGATGAGCATCCTGCAGCTGAACATCCTTGTTGAAATCTAAGGCTACTGTCTCTACCACAGTAACGAAGCATTTCTCATGCTGTCAGAGAGGGTAAGGACTGACAGTGTATTGTACCCTCAATTCTTACATTTTTCCTTCGGCAACCATTAGGCCTAGAGAAATGTGGGCAACCTCTATACTTCACAGACGATACTGTAACTTAAAACAAACAATCCCTGTTCTAAAGTCTTATAAAAGTCTATGTTTAATCAACCATTTAATAACATTACAACGTAGTCACAACAGCTAATTGTACTATTTAAACTGTCCTGAGAGGAGTAAGCTAACACACCAAAAAATAGTGCAGATTACTATGTGAAGTACATTCATTTTGCTTTGCTGAAGTAGCCATAGTGGAAGTCCCGCCAGTGATGTTTGGTCTCTTGTTGCATCCTCTTATGTTTATAACTCAAGTCCACAGAAGAGTACGCAGAAGTAAAAATCTAGAGTCATCCTAAAGCAGTTCTTTTCAAGACAGTATTTTCAGGCGGAGGAGACTGTAAGACTTATTAAACTCCCTCCTTCCTAACAATTTGAGCTGCTCTGAAATACACGTTTCTTACCAATAATAGCCAGCAGCGGCATCGAAATAAACGTTACCCTGAAATGTATGCCCGAAAGTCTTTCCCTCCTTTAATCCATGACCAGGTGGCGATATCAACTCCTTGCCAGTTTCTCCACTCAGGAACGGCAGCACCCAGGCTGCAGTGCAGGGGCAGAACTCTTCCTGTGGACCAGCCTCCACCTGACAGCGCAAATACATAAGCAGTCCTACTTGCAAGGACCTTTGCAGCAAAATATACGCTAAGTCTACCACAGCTGGGGCTGTAACCCAGGCGAGGACACAACCCCAGCCCCGTGGAAATGCCGACCCCCGCAGCGGCGCAGGACGACCCCTCCCCTACCCGCCGCCCGGATCGAGCTGCGGCAGCGCCCCCTGCCGCCCGCCACAGGCACAGCGCCGCCCGGCAGCCCGCGGCGCAGCACTGGGGGCGGGACTGCGGTGCGTGCTCCGCGCTGCGCTGAGGGAAGTGCAGCAAATCTGGCCGACTATTTTCTATACCAAAGCAGCTTTTCATGTTTTGGGGCTGTCCTTAAGGATTCACAACCCTTTCCACCTGATCTCTCCACTTCTGCAAGTCAAGTTTATGGTCCATACGGATATAGTCCATGTGGACCTTCTGCCTTCTTCACCTTTATAATATCATCTTACACAAGTCTACAGATAGCTTACCATGCTCAGAGCAGTCACTTAATAAAATTCAGTCTCTGATCCAGTTTTGCTGTGTGCTTCTCGTACCTGGGATAGATGGAAGTGGAGTCATTCTAAGTCTGTGCATCTCTGTCCCTTCGTGAGTTCAGCTTCGTTCCCAAGAATATACTGCCTCATGTAGAACTGGCTCTGTCCAGGTAACACTGAGTTTTTTTCTTTTCAACATCCATGCTTGTGACAACAGACAGGAAACTATGGAAAAATAGCTTAGGAATTTTCGAAACCAAAGTCCCAAAACAAATCAGAGTTCACAAGTTGGCACGGACGTACTGTGTTTTTTTTTAACTAAGAATTCCCTGAATTACTGAGCAGCCTGTGGATGCTATGTGCATACATTCCACCTTGCTGCACGCTTTTCAAACAGCCAGGCTGAACTTTACTGTAACTCAACCAATTTTAAATGCACTAACCATAGCCTCCCATCCAAATGAAGCTCATTTGAATAACAGAATAGGTGATGTCAGAGGAACTGGAAGAAGTCAAACAGAAGTCCCATTCGTCTCAAAGAAGGAAATCCAGCAATTGACTCACAGCAGATTGTTAACAGCATCGCGACCCACTTTTCTTCTAGGTAGATATGCACTCATCAACAGATATGGTACAGAAGAAGACACCTTCTCCTATTCCCATTCACACCTACCCCATTTGATTTAGCACTCATTCTTGCTTGGGTTTTGTAAGTGCTGATAATACTGGCTATATGTGATGCAAAAATGAGATTCATAGCATCTAGGATTTGATGCTATTTCCATTTGAAATGTAGTTACACAATAAAGGATTCAAGATTAATCTGCTGGAAATGCTGGAGATGTTAAGCGGCAAGAAACTGGGAACAATGATTTAGAAATGGCAGCTCAATTACGTAGCTTGGAAAAAAACAGAGACTGAAATTGAAACTGAAATGCTTGTAATTCATCCTATTTTGGACCAAAATTTGGATAACATTCATTTAATAATGAATGGCCAGACTCAGCAGCAACTGTCTAAAGAGCAGTTTGAAGGCAGTTAGCAAATGAGATGAATACAGACTCTCTGTGCTTCAGAGACTTCAGCAATGTTGCAGGAGGGAGACAGCAGAGAAAGGACGCTCTCTGTGAGACTTTCTCTACGTGGCTTTGGCCAAATGATCAAGTCCGGAGGCTAGCATAAAGCAGGTTAGATGAGACTTAATTTCATAAAATATCCTGAGTTGGAAGGAACCCACAAGGATCACGGAGTCCAATCCTTGTCTCTGTACAGCACCACCCAAAATCCAACCCTATGTCTGAGAGTGTTGTCCAGACGCTTCTTGAACTCTGGCACTCGGGGCCGTGCCCACTGCTCCGGGCAGTGTGTTCCATGCCCACCACCCTCTGGTGCAGAGCCTTTCCCTAACCCCCAGCTGCCCCTCCCCTGACACAGCTCCATGCTGTTCCCTCGGGCCTTGTCACTGTCACAGAGAGCAGAGCTCAGTGCTGCAACCACCATCAGGCCTCCCCTCAGCTCCTCTGCTCTGCGCTCAGCAAACACGGAGACCTCAAACCACTCCTCACACATCTTGCCCTCCAGACCCTTCACCATCTTTGTAGCCCACCTTTGGATGCTTTCTCATAGTTTCATGTCCTTCTCATATTGTCCCTATATCTACACCCAGTGTGGTGAGGCCACACCAGCACTGAGCAGAGAGAGTCCTGGCCATGGTGCTGCTGAGGTGCCTAGGAGTGGACAAGATGGCACAGCAGAACAAAGTGTTTGTGAATATGTGGAGATCATTACAGCCATAAGTCTTGGGGGAGAAGAGTTTTGCAGAGAGGACAGTAAGCAAGGATAGAGCAGCAGAGAGGGGAGTGCCGCACATTATTTGTAACATGGGAGCTTTCTTGGATATCTGGACCCAACTGTCCAAACCTGACCATCCTTTTCATTCTGCCTCTTAGTGCAGTTCACCTGTGTAGCCTAAGCATATTTGGGTAGAACAGTACAGTGCACTTTCCCATAAAGAGAGATACACACTTCCACCAACAGGACTGTGCTACCTCCTACCCCATGTCTTACCACCTCCACATAAACTATAAGTGGACATTGTCATAGTGAATGGATGCATTTCCTCAAGCTCCTAAACTTCTCATAAACTGTTCTTTCTAAGCAACAAAAGTGTGATATTGCAGACTTTATAGTTAGAATAACTGACAGCAAGTATGAAGAAATCCTGCGGGCTTTTGAGATTTTTTTTCCTGTTTCAGTTTAACCATATGCTTTTTAGTTTGTATGTTTGAATCGTTTACTGGGAAAAAGGAGGTTGAGATTTTTAAATCCACACCAGAGGTTTCTCTTCAGTCATCATAGGCTAAAAACTTCCTAAATTTTCATTAATACAATTTCTTATATATTGATGTGGCCTCAAGAAACACACTTCATTCATCTACAGCTTTTCTTTTGGTATGTCCACAGCCAACACCTATTAAGCCTGAAGGACAGAATGTCCCAGAGATTTTCCCTCTAGCAAGCAATTACCTGCAACAATCAAGGCAGGGAAGAGATGCTCCATAGAGTGTCCCTTCCAGGAATATGTGAAGCCACAGCTGTGCTACTGTCTTTGAAACCTAATGGTATCCTGGTCTACGTTAGAAGAGGTGTTACCAGCAGGTAGAGGAAGGTGATCCTTGCCCTCTGCTCAGTGCTGATGAGGCCACACTGGACGCCACACTGGACAGCTGCAGTTGGCTCTGACCTGGCATGGAGCAGTTGCTGGGCTCTGCTCACAGGGGCCACCCCAGCAGCCCCCACTACTAAAAACATGCTGCAAGAAATCCAATAGGGGATCTCATTAACATATATAAATATGTGAAGGGAGGGTATAGAAAGGACAGAGCCAAGCTCTTTTCCGTGGTGCCCAGTACCAGGACAAAATGCAATGGGTACAAACTGAGACACATCAGGAAGAACTTCTTTACTGTACGGCTGATGAAGCGCTGGCCCAGGCTGCCCAGAGAGGCTGAGAAGTCTTCTCCTTGTAAATCTTCAGAAGCTGCCTGCAAGTGATCCTGGGCACCGTGCTCTGGGTATCCCTGCTTGAACTAGTGGTTGGATCAGATGTTCTCAAGAGGTCCCTTTGAACCTCAGCCAGGCTATGATTCTGTATATGAAGATACCTCTTAAAAAACATCCAATGGCTTATTTCTCCATTAACTTTATAATTCTTATAAGTAACTGAAAGCAATATCAATTGCATCCAAACATTAAAAAAATAAAAAAGGAAAAGCCCAACCACCAAGTTTTATTATTGTAGCATTTCATAGGTATTTGTACTGATATAAGTCACTACACTACCCAATATAGTCTAATCTTGCACATTTTATCCCATTTACAAATAAGTTAGTCACCTTCTCCCTAGTAAAACTTTACCTATCTAAATGTTAGAGAGGATGGTATTTTTTCTTTTTTCAAGGTAGCTTAGAATAGTAACAGTATTTGAACACAACAAATTGCAGTGCCTCAGAGCAACAGGAAGAAGTACTTCAGCAGTTTGATTTAAGGAGCTGCCTACAAATGGGAACAAAATAATGACTAACTGTGGTATTTCTAATACATCTATTACCTTGACACAACAACAAATATAGATGTTCCTCATTTCACAGATGGAGAAGCTGTAGCACAGAAAATACCATTAGTGATGTGTGATCAGTGAGTCAGAGTAAAGGAAAGGAAAGGAAAGATAGATTCAAACACATAGAAAAATCTATGTGTTTGAAAAGGGTGAGAGAACAAAGAGCTGTAAAAAGTTTGGCTGAAAGGCTTATAGTGATCTTAATGGGTACTTAGCTATTTAAATGCTCAGAAATTACATGCTTAGAGAAGTTTTGTACCTGCGTTTTTAACTGTCTAGAGACAAGTGTTTCTGTTTTCCTTGAAATTTCTCATAAATTACCTTGTTTGGAAATAGGTAACAGAAAGAAGAAAAATTGTTCCAAAACAGGCAGAATACAAATATCTTGATATTGTATAACTTCTACAGAAACAGCTGTGCATGGTTCCCAGATAAATTCAGTGAATTCAGATAAATTGCAGTTCTTGCTGCACTTCAGATAAAGCGTGCAGAATCAATATCAGATCAGAACTCTCTGTCCACTCATACAGGTAGCAATGCCTAGGCATCATTTTCTAAAGAATGAAATCAGGCATGGAAAGTCATGGTGACGTACACAACAAGAAACAGACTGAAATCATGAAACATGAGACCAATCGCAGAGAGGAAACTGCTGTCTTTTGGAGTCTTTTTAGGCAAGGAGGAAGCTGTAGGGCTTACAGCATGGGAGTAGAGACATATAATGAAATACTTTTGCACTGTGGAGCAACAAAAAATGGTCAGAAAATGGAAACAATAAGCAAAGCCACATGAAAAACAGTTTTCACTTCCTATGAAAATTTCTAAGATTTTTCAGTTTACTCTGCTAAGTCATAATAGGCAGAATTCCAACAGTGTTCACAAACGTAACATAGGCAAAAAAAAAAGATAAGACAGAGAGCTCAAACCACACTTTTTCTGTTTCAATCATTTTGAAATGGCTGCTTTTAGTAGATCAATTTTCTAAGTGAAAATGTAATTGGCCAAAAAAAAACCTGGATTTTTTTATTATCAGTTTTTCAGAAGACTATTGCAAGATGTCAAAATTCACATAATGAAATGAAACTAACCCTTTCCCACCAATAGGCTTATTCTTAAATTTTTGAAGCAGCTCTAGCAATTTAGTAATGTCTTCCATACCTTAGACCCTATAACTATATTATATACATTATATTATATATATATATATGAGCTATACTGAAACAATAGAGCTATCTTTTCCCATGAGCATTCTCTCCTTTCCCTTTTAACCCAAATGAATTTATTGTCTGGTAGGTGGCACAAAAACATTCATGGATGCTCAAGTGTATGAACAAGAGGAAATTTGCTCCTTTTTTCCTTCTGAATGTGGACTTAGTGAAACAATGCATAATAAAAAACATTGTAACTGATACAACTCAGATTTCTCTAGACCTGTGATTATGGCAGCAGTGGAAGCCGACACGAGTGTAATATTATAAGATGAACTGATGCCATCTAGGACTTGGGAGACGGGGACCCTTTAGCAGATGTTTATCCTCACTATTTTTCACATGTAAATAATGAATCCCTGGCATTACTCTACAATTTTAATGTATTCCATGCATGGATAATGGTCTTGTAAAACAGTTCCATCAGTCTTTGTTCTGGTGTACCCCGAATAAATAATACTTAGAAGGAAAAATTGAACTACTCATTAAACATCTCTCAATCTGTCTTGGGCTGTAATAATGCAATTTCTACAACAAGAAAAACATATTTATCTTCATTGAAACTGTCATCCATGAGGAGCAGAAAATAACTGAAATGCAATTTACAATAAAATAATCAAAATAGTTGATCAGGACATATATCTACCCTTTATTGGAATTAATAAAAACAAAGAAACAGAGCAGTCTAATAATAAATTTGTAGCTGATGCAAATAACTCCTTGTTAAATTTTAAATCTATACAAAAAGACCAGGAACTGTAATCAAAATTGTATTAGCAATTCAATCTCCAGTTACAAAGTACAGCCCAGCTGTCTACAAGAGTTGGGAAGGATTTCAGTTTGCTTTGTCTGATTTTATGCGGAGGATAGCATAGCATGACGTGTGACCTTTCATGGGATAGTCAGAAATGGTCAACAGTTTAACAGATTTATTATTCTGATATTTATGAACAGCGGGCAATCTGAGAGTGTAGTAGCAACATGGCAATTAAAAGGCGGTGGGGTAGGAAATAATTTACTGGGAAGGATAGAAAAGGAATAAGACTTCTCATCTATATCGTGCCTATTTATGGTCTAGAGCTAACTTGGTGATTCATTTAACTTGTAACTTCCTCAGTATTTCTATACCAAACATTTAGGGACAAGGACTAACAAAATACTGCTCTGTGGGATTATATGACTAAAGGTAGCACTGTTAAGTCCAGAGCCCTTTGCTGCAGTGCATGATGCAATGAGCGTTTTAACTCAAGGCAGCTCACAGATCTGTCTGTTCTGCACAATGTGTCATGAGCTGAAGGCAGTAGCAGAAGATCAAAAATCAGCTGTAACATATCACAAGAAGACAACAGGCAGGTAATTTATAGGTGGAACTGCCAAGTTTCCTTTTTAAGTAATATCCTCCTGTCACCCAGGAGGGGATAAACCACATTCAATAATCCCTGACCTTCTGTCCTGAAGAAAACTTCCTCTTGCCTTCAGATCTAGTGAATACTTTTACCCCAATTCTGTAAATGCTGTATGTCAGCCAGACACTTCCCAATTTCTTACCTTGTAACCACATCAGAAAACTGAGTTCTATTCCAGCCAAAAGAAGGGGAGCCACCTCCATGCCCCATCAGCAGTGCCCTAACATACCTCATCACGGTATGCGGTACATGAGGAATGCAAACAAGCAGCAACACTATGTCCTTCCAGAATATCCCAAAAATGCAGTTCACCTGCCGCATCCTATAATCACATTGCTCTTTTCTGCAGCTGCCTTGGACTGGTGACTCATTGCTATTGTATGCTCATACAAGACTTTCAGGTGCCTTTTCACCACCTCTTACCCTCAGGGTCTTTAGTTTACTGCAAAAGTTCTTATTAATAATCTCTAAAAGCATGACTTTGAACATTGCACTATCCTATTTCCATCCCTTTTCATAACATTATGTTGTATCTGTTTTTATTGCTCTAGGCCAGAAGGGCATCTGTCTCTTTCTACCGATGGAGCCATCCTTTGGACTGTCAAGAGCAGATCGTACTATTGTTTCCACAACATTCACAAGTACTCCATTTTTCTCACTGCAGGATGATCATGGGCATGGCAACCCCTAGTGCTTTCACTCAGTCAAACCAGCAGCTCCCTGCACACAAACAGCAGTTACTGGAGAGGGAGTAGAAACAAGAAATACTGTTACAGCAGCAGTGGGATCATCGATTATCTTTTCTTAAAATATTTACTCCCTGTCTATCTGTAGTAGTTTTCTTTCACAGCGTGGTCTATTGCCATCTTGTGGCTGTTTTACCTGTGCTGTACTGAAACCAGGAATAAAATCAGTGTATCAATCTTGGTTTTATCTTTTGTAAACAAAGTTGTTTAAGATATGTGAGAGAGTTTGAATCCTCCAGAGTTGGAGGATTTTTAACTGAGTTTTCTGAAACTTCACACTGGCTTAGTAATATTCCATCAAACCTCCTCCTTTGTGCGTGCACGTTTGTTTCTTAACTGTAACCCACATACTGATTGCCTAAAAAACGTCATTCTTCCTCAGTTTTTTTCTTTCATGTTTAGCGAAATATGATTCCATGACATTTTTTGTCAGAGAATCTTATTTTTACTTTTTAATGTACTTTGCATTTTATTCTGAAAAGAAAAACTCTCCTAACCAGAACCTCTTAATTTGTTGAAGTTAATTTAGCAGGAATTTAGATATGATCAATGGGTAAATTAATAAACTAAAAAGGCACCCAGAAACTGTGACGATAAAAGCCATATTGTAGCAGAACACTCTTATGTTTACATGACCCATTTGATAGGACAATTTCTTTCTTATATTTATCTCCAGGGTACACACACATAGTAAGTATCTGCACAAAAAAGAAGTCCACATTCTGTAGATTTAAAGATTAATTACAGTGATGTGTCCTTTGGCTTCTCATTAACACCACTCAGTCACCTATGGCATCACTTGTATAGAGCTAAATTTATTTGTCATTGCTTTGATTCATGAAGAGATTGCTTACTCAGTGATATACACATGTCCAAGACTTGTTTTCCTGAACGGGAGCAGACTTGGGCAGGCATTTAAATGCCTTCCAGGATGAAAGCCTATAAGGAGATCTGTGTCAATTATGAAACTGTTCTACTTTGGTGACAGTGAGAAGAATAAATCACTAAGAGATTTCATCATTGCTTTGATCTTGTTCTCTTTCATAAACATATAAATCAGATGTAACAAAATCAAGAGAAAATCAATGGCAGCAAATGAAGTTACACTGTTAGGAGATAGACTTAATGACAAGAGAAATCACTCTCAGTTACGACCTAACATTCTCCCTGAGGAAACCTGGATTTTAAGGCTTTTCATGATCATTCTTCTGTTGCCCAATTTTGAATGCTCAACATTTAAGAAAATGAAGCTGAAGGAAGTTGGTACCATAGCCCAGAGCAGATGTTGGCGATGGGATAGTCTGTTATATGGTGAAAGGATTATAAGAAAGCAGAAACAAGCATTTCCTTAGTTCATAGAAATGAATGGTGGAATTTACCCTACCAAACAACTCATTCTCCCCTCCTACACACACAAACACACAATTAATATCAAAGACTAAAACACTTTATATGAATGAATCAGTGAGAAACAAGGACTATGTCTAGAGAAAACAGGATTTTCTAGTCTTGCCCATCTCTAAATGAAGGCTGTTTTGTGACATCCCCACCTGACCTGCTGCATCTGGAGATGGCTGAAGCTACTCCCCTGCAAGAAAGTTCTGTACAGTTGCACACCTTCAGCATCTGTGGGGGAATTTCTGGAAAAACTTGGCAGCTGGCAGCCTTCCTTTTCCTATAGTCACCTCCATAGTTGTGGTCAACTGTGTTGCGTGACACAGGGACACAGCCACATGATTTCCACAGGCTTCCAGATAGTAAAAATGAACGATCGACAGAGCAGAATATGACTCTGGCATAAACTACTCTTTCCTATTGCTAACCATTGAGACCACTATGGTGTCACTTCCTGGAGCAGCTCTTCTGCAGTCTTGCAGCTGCAGCACACAAAGCTCACGCTAAGCAAAACACTCATCCAGAAAAACACTGCTGATCTTCACAGGAAGCAAAGATAAATCAGAGATTAATCACTTCCTTTTTATAGTCCTCTGTACCCCATTTTGCTTTTATGTGAAATTGGGGCAGAGAAGTCGTCACAACTTTTATTTGCTGGGAAGCAGAGAAAAACTGTGAAACATTTCCAGCTCCGGTTTCTCATTCAGCTTTGTTACTCAAAACAATCTAAACAATCCCAGGCCTCCTTTCTCACTGCCTCTCCTTCATCTCTGTTGTGCTACCAGAAGTGCTCATGCTCTGAGCTCTATCAGGCAACTGATCCGCCTGAAAAATAACCTGGCAAAATGCAGTCTATTTTAAGCCACACCAGGCCCCTGATGCTGTTCCCTGCTCATCTGCATGAGCCATAGAAGAGACAGAAGAGGTAACAACAGAGTGAGCAGCCATGGGAAAATGAGTGGGTGGCAAACAGAAGCTGTTTTCTTTCATGCAAGAGTACCTGAAATATGCATCAAATTTCAGCTGTAGAGTCCTCCTAGTTTCAGAAAGCGTTAAGCATCCTGAAATCTGTGTCTTGGAGAGCTTAGGCCAATTAGGACCGTGTTTATAACATAATTTGGGCAATACAGAGGTAGATTTATTGAAACAGGGAATTCAAATGTGCCTTGACACTTGTCTCCCGTGGATATAAACATCTGTTCTGAAGTGTAACTGTACTCTCATAACAATTCCGAGGGTAATAACTGCATTTCCTGAGTAGAGCAAATCCAGGTCCTTCTGTGCTAAGAACACGCATCCTGTAGAATTGTCAGCTTTTCCCAAATACACAATTAATTCAGCCAGCAACAGTAGCAGACACTTACATGCCCACACAGGGAGTTGTGTTACATATGACTTGCCACTGCATTTATTTTTCAGTGTTTTAAATGAGGAGAGGGGGAGGTAAAGCAGCTCACTGGACTGAACGAACCATCCTGTATTCCAGGTGCACCTGTGATGACCAGAAAACAGGCAGCAGAAGGAGGCCCTTTTATACTCAGCTAATAGAAAGACCCTGGTCTAAGCGTGAAGAAGAC
This sequence comes from Aquila spilogaster, assembly GCA_024606505.1. NCBI lineage: Eukaryota > Metazoa > Chordata > Aves > Accipitriformes > Accipitridae > Aquila > Aquila spilogaster. The sequence goes on from JANHGO010000072.1 coordinate 63,369,452, forward strand.
AGTCTAGATTTGAAAATGAGGAGCTGAGTTTTACTTCATCTTTTCTTCAGCTAAGCTGTGCCATCTGAACCCATCTACAAGATGGATCAGCCTTTAAGTTGAACAGGGTTTGACTGAGAGCCTGCGGTTATATTCAGTTTAGTGAAGAGCTGTACTGGGAGGCATTACGTATTCAGGGTTCTGGTACAAGATGACTCCACATGGCGTTTCTGAAAAGCTGATAGCCACAGGTAGTAGCAGGGGAACTGGCTCTGGTTCAGCAGTAGTGTCAGCACTCCCACTCTTAATACAGTTTGGCTGCAAGTGCCCAGAGGACTGTTCTTGTTCCGCTCCTGCTTTTCTGCTTTGTATTTTGAGCAAACCTTCTTTCCAGGTAACTGCAGGTGGGGAGGTCCCCTGACTTTCTCCAGGAGCTGCAGGATGCTCTCGCAGAAGCAGACACAGGAATTGCTATCAATGACAAAAGGCTCTGCTCAAAGGAAAGAGTGAACCTGAAGCACGTTTCCTTTAAGGATGTCTCATTGGATGGAATATATCTTAAACTGGAGTTACCGATTTCTATCCAAAGATTCAAACATTATACACCAGTCTGAAATGTATGAACAGATTCATTTTGTTTTTAATTGAGTTAAACCCTTGAGCATTGTTTTCGTTGTTGTGGAATTTTTTGTTTTGTTGTTGTTGTTGTTGTTCGAGGGGGATGGAGTTCTTCGGGTGTTTTCTTTTTTACTTTAAGCCATATCAAAGGAAAAGAAGGCATTGATTCAATCTGGCAGGTGGTAAAGCAATTTACCAAGGCTGCAATCTCTTCCAGTCCGGTCATTTTCAGCTTTTGTATTACAAAATTTGCTCTCTGACTGGCACTCAGGGAGAGAGAAACATGGAGTGCAATGAAAATACTCTACCTTTTGGGAGGCATGTGAAAGAAGAAAAGTGATTTAGTAATGCTTTCTGTATGGGGCATATATGAACTTAAGCACCTTGAATGTGTTCTGTAGGAGGAAGTGCTGTAAGTGTCTCTAGAAAATTATCCCCCATTGAAATCATGCAGTAACAGCATGTAAACCACATGGACTAGGAGATAAAATATACAAGAAAAATAGTAGAAAAACATATAAGTACATAAGAGGCTTGATTCAAAATTATTTTTTGAATGGTAACACTGCTGGAAAATGAGGAGGGGGACCACAAACTGCTGTCTCTAGGTTTTCATTACAACTGAAGTAGAAATTGTAGAAAACAGTCTTTTGGAATTTATATTGACAGAGAGCATCTGCGTTAACCACACTGTTCAAATCATACAGACAAAAGTAATTTTGAATTATGAACATTTGTAACTGTGTATTTGTATGTGAGACGGCAGCACATTGTTGAAACACAGAAACTGATTTTAGGTGCTTTAACCTGAGTAGCTGAAGCACTGTAGTAATGACAGCAAGGAATTCAGTGGAGTGTTTCCAAGTTTACTGAAATGTTAGTTCAGACATGACGAGGAAACAATGCTAAAAGCAGCAGGAGATTTTATGTATAAAGACCATTGAATCATGAAGAGCAGAAGACAGCATGACAGTGTTTGGGGGTTTGCTCTAGAGTTTTAGACTTAAGTCAGAATGCAGTTGAGACAACAGAAATTCAATTTCTCAAGGCCAAGAGTGGAAAGAGAACAGTAAAACTCTGTGTTGCTTCTAACAAAGTTCTCTGGTATCCCCAGGGAAAAATTTGTATTCTCTCAATATTTTCTTGACATGTACTGTGCTAACACTACACCAAAAAAAACACAGTTGCATAGCAAAGGCAGATTTGCTTATGGTAGACTGGAAGGCAAGAACTGACAACATGCAAATCCCCACAAAGATTTTTCGCTTAACTGTTGTCGTGTGTCACTTTATTTTATATTCCACATTCTTCACCCAACCAGTCCTGCCGAGATGGTGGATGGACTCAGCTCCTGCTCAGCTGATGTGAGCAATGGTTCTGGCTGCAGGGTAGAAGTAAGACTCCATAAGCGTCTGCCACAAAAGAATAGGTGCAAACTTACCACTCAACAAGATAAAACTACTGTGCTACATGGCTTTGACTGCCATTCACACTGAGCAGAACTCTACTAATCTACTAAAAACTGCAAAATAGAAAGGTAACTTTACAGTATTTGTATGCTTCTTGAAATGACACTGCTTCTGGAATTCCTTGTTTATCGCATCCCACAGACTGCCAAGCAAATCTGCCCTACTTTGAAATAAATCATAAATTCAAATTGTTTTAAACCAGTCTTGAAAACCTCACCAGGAATCTAACAGTCCAGGTGGCTGGCTGTGTCAACAAGAGAGACTTCAAAGATCTGAAGTTAGAACTGAGTGAGCAGAACCACAGGCGCCAGTTAACCCAGACAGGCTTCATCCTTCCTCTACCAAATGACAGTGGAGGAAGGGGGAGTGGGAAGAGCAGCAATTTGTTGTGGAAGGGTTGTAATCATTGGAGATTGCAGATTTGATTCTGAATGGATCAGTAGATTTTGATTAAGTGTCAGGATGCTTTTCCTCTCACTTGCTCTTTTCTCCACCTTACTTTTCAGTGCAGAAGAAACCCTTAGGTCCACTACCAAACCCTAATGAAGACTGCCACCAATTCAATGAAGCCATTAAGAACACTTCTCAGCTTCTTCATAATGTCATAACTATTACTATTCCCATTCCAATACAGCTGTTTGGAACTGTATGTCTGTTTCGTTTTAGCAAAACAAAGTGATATTCTGAGTGCAGTTAGAAGTTAAGACTTAGTTCCAACTCTGCATGCTAATACAAGGCAAAGAAAAATCCATGTCTCTGTCACTGTGTAAACAAAAATTTAAACAAAGGAAGAATTAAGATGTTTAATTAATCATATTCCTGAGTTGTCCTAATTATACTATTAGGAAGTAAACAACTTTTGTGAAAGAAGCAACTCAGGACACTGTTGGATCTGCTACTTTTCCACTGTCTCCTTCCACAGTTAGGAAGAAACTATAATTATGACTTTTTTCCCCTTCATCTACCATGGGTCCACATTCTTGGTATCCTAAATAAAAAGCTGCATTCCTGTCCTCAGATTTCTGGTGTTCCTTACAATAATTTTCAACAGACCAAACCACTAGAAAAGGAGTGAGTCTGAGTCTGTTGCATTGACTTCAGCCTTTAACTGTCCAGAAATATATATAGTAACTGCGGGAGGGGAGAGGGAAGAAAGTAAGTCTTATACTTCTCAGGAAGCAATCTTCCAGCTGCTTTGAGTTACACTACCAGCAGTCCACATTGCTCAGAACTTTTGATGTCCAAAAATGCAAATTGTGGCCCATTTGCTTCTGACAACTTACGTAGAGCTATTTTGCCCAGAACATACCTCAACCAAACCAAGGACCTTTTACTTCACAGTAATGCTAAACTAAAAAACATTAAATTGCACCCATTCTCTCAGTTACAGCTGTTTTTCCAGGTCAGAAGTTTACATTTTTATGTCTTGCTGGCCTGTCAGAGGAGAGCTCTGCCAACCATTATGCCAGGATTACACTCAAGAATGTCAGCAATGGTCACCTGCTCAGTTTAGACTTGGCACAGACCTCCTCCACAGTGTTTCTCTCTCAGACTCTTTTTACACCTACTGACACACAAACTGTCACACTGCATCAGGCTAAATGCCATTTAGCCAGGCATATGGACCCAACAGCAATAATGAGCCAGAATTTTAGGAACCTCTATAAGAAATAGAAATGTACCATGATATAACAAGTGTGCAATGATAAAGTAAATGCTATTTTCCAGCAGTTACCTGTTCAGGAACTAATTACTCAATAATTTTTGCTGAACTGGAATGGAATAGAATGGAATAGTTCCATTGGGAGGGACCTTCAAACATCATCACATCCAGCTCCCTGACCACTTTGTGGCTAAGCAAAAGCTGAAGCGTGTAATTGAGGGCATTGTCCAATTGCCCTTTGAGCACTGACAGGTGGGGCATCAGCCACCTCTCTAGGAAGCCTGTTTCAGTGTTCGACCACCCTCACAGATATTTTTTTCCTAATGTCTAGTCTGATTGTGTAATGCACACAGACAAAGAAATTTGCATTTATCTAATATCATCTTTTTATCCATTTGGCTGAAGTTTCCAGAAATCTGTCTACAGTCACTCCAAAATGTATTTCCTGAATGGTAATCACTAATTTAGAGCCTGTTATTATGTATGAATAGTTTGACTTATTTTTATTCCATTTGCATTACTTTGCACTTATGAGCATTAATTTTCATTTGTCATTTTATTACCCACTTACTCACTATTATGAGTTTCTGCTACAGCTCTTTGCAGTCAGCTTCAGATTAGATTGTTCTGAATAATTTGTAATCAGATGCAATCTTCTCACCACAGTATTTACCACATTTCAAGCTCTTTTACAAGTATCTTCTGTGTTCTGTTTCTTACACAGATTTCTCTAGAACATGCCCATCATCCCCATCCCAGCCCTTTCTAGACTTCCTTCACAGAACAACAGGAAAAAGATGTGCCTGAATATCCCATTCAGTTAGCATCTTTACAGCAAGCTGCCTGTGTGGGATTAGTTTCACCTAACTTTAGATGGTGACATCTATTTCTGAGCCAAGTTCTCTCTATAATCAAGTAGAGAGGAAGTAGGCAGTGCTACAGTGGAAATGATCCAACCCTAATGTAAATGTCTACATTGCATCAGATGATTCATGTCCTAAAAGTGTTTATTCCTCCTCACTGATTCGAAGGGAGTCTACAGTGAGTGGAGCAGATGAAGAATAACTACGTCAGAGACAGAAAAATCATAAATTAGGGAGAAGAATCCTGCTTTTTTCCCTGCAGATCTCAGTGGGCTGTGATCATGTAATTTTTCTGGTGAAATAAAATCCATAAACCTCATTCTTTAAAGACCTCAAACCTGGAGGGGAGAAGGTCTGGGCTTATCATAAGTCTACAGGGTAACATCTTCGGTGCTTCCCACTCAGCCAAAATGCAGCTTCATTTGTGCTGTATGCCACACAGCAAGTAGCCCACTTCAGTAGCCATGATCTGGTGCATCTCCGTGCTGCCTTCCTAGAACAGAGTGAGCATAGATGTGCCTGGGCAATATTTCACCTGCCCTATCCCTCATTTCTGTAGTGCTACCACAGTTGACAGTCAAAAAGTTTTGACATGCCTGATCCTTCCTTTGAAATATATTTTTGCAATTTGAATATCTTCCCATTTACTTGCCTTGTTGAATCATTCCTTCTACAGAAAGAACAAGCCTATAAACATATAAGTACTTCAGCTTATCTTTCCTATCTTACCATCCTTTCAATCCCAAATCACCCTTCACAGCAATCAAGAATCATGCCTGGCAGGGGATCATTCACTTGGAGCTTCCAGACCGTTCCCTCCACAAGTTAATGGCAAAAGCTTCATTTCTAAAATAGCAGTGTTCTCACAACAGTCCACTGAGGTAGCTAATATAATCTTGAGGCACTTGGCAGTAAAGTTACCTCTGAGATCTGTTTTACAGCCAATAATATATAGGGAAAGTACTGCTCCCAGGACATACAAAAATCTTCTGAAATCTAATTCATTTCCCTCATACAATATTCACCAGGGCACAAATATCCTGGGAGCAGCTTGTTCTAAAGCTTGAAAATGTTACTGCAAATTAATGTGCACTGGTTGATACCCTGAAGCAACAGAACTGGTCTATAAACATCATTTATAAAAATATTTTTTCTCCAACAAGGAAATATTCAGAAAACACAGCCTATAAAAAAATCTTTCATATTATTTGGTCTACCTCCAATTAGTCCTCAAAGCAGTCTTCTGGCCCTAGCTTGGATTAAGTACTACCTGACATATGGGTAATGAAGCAACAAGGTTTATATATAGTATAGTGTATATAGAGTACTAGTGATTATCTCACCAGTAATCAAAGTATGCTGGAATTGGTAACAACACAACCTTGGAAAGGTCCAGATTAACCCTCTTCACTAGAACTTCACCTGGAAAACCCGTGTCCTCTCCTGAGAGAAACCACCTGGATGTGGTGCTTGACTTGGAACTCTTGGCCAGGTGACTAATGCCAGCCTAGATATGACAGAGGAGCACAGTTTTCCTTTTGCAAATAAGCTTAAACTGAGGGACAAGACTTCAAGGGATTTTTGAGAATATTCTGTGAGCATTCTAAAATGAGAAAGACATACAGCCAATAATCTAATTATATAATTATGAATTGTAAGCTATCAGTTAACACAAACATCCTGTATAACCTTCCACCTCAATAATGAGGATTTAGCCATGTTCCCACTGAGTGCTCACCTCCAGTTCTCTAAACAGCAGAGAAAAAGCAGATATATCTTGGGTATAATTCATCTGTTCATACACTAGACGCTTGGGTTAGGACACAGCTGTGGAAACCCACACCTTTAGAACAATATCTTCTCAATGGATTCCCATCCCTGGATTCCTACTGCCCATTTTTACTAAGGAATTTTCAAGTTATTATTGAACACAGATGATGTATCTCAAGAGAGCTATTATTTATCTACTTGTTTAGAAAATCCAATTGAGCTGCAGCCTTGTGTATCTACTTAGGACACGCTCAAATGTTAACAGAGTATTCTCGAGCTTATCCAAAATCAATTCCTCTGTGATGTGTGATGTGTTGTTCATCAGTCTTCTTCTACCCCCTTAATTATTTTTTATCTTAGGGAGTTAACTGACTTGTACTAGTAAGGTTGCCATGTGGCATCATTTATATTTTATATATCATATATATTGCATGTAACACATATAATAAATAATTTTCCTCATTATGTGGCAATGTCAACACTATCAGGTACAGCTTTTTCAGTAGACCATGCAATTCCTAGGGGCCGGTCTGTACATTACAAATGTCCTCATGCCAACAGCACAGCATTACAATTGGTGGTGGTGCCTAACTTCCAGACAGTGCCACAGCCCATCCCCCTGAACGAGGGAAAGCTGCTGTAGCAGCATTGCTGTCCTCTCATCAGTCAGCTCAGAAACAACTCTAAATGCCTTCTGGATTGCAAGAGACAATGGGAAACAAGGAAACTCTGGGCTGAATGCAGCCCCAGTCAAAGGAGAGTGAGTGGGCTGCTTTTGCTGCTTCTATACATTTCAGGGTCCACAGCATGCTCTGAACCATCCTCAGAACAAGATATGCAGTTTGGAGTGAGAGGCAGATTTCTGTCATCTGAAAATGCCTTGTGAATCTTTCCCAGAATGCTCAGCATTTCTCTTGAAAAGCATCATTTCTCTGTAGATGCATTATATAGAAGGGGAACATGTAAGAGTTAATCCACATAAGTCCATGCCAAAAGTCATGTTCAAAATATTCCTTGTATGAACACGTCCCCAACCAATGCAGAGTTACAGAGGATACAGGCACAGAACTTGCAGATCTACTCTCAGCCCTTAATTCAGCGTCCTACCTTCTCATTTATGTAAATACTGAAAAGGAAGAGGGAAGTTGTTTTTTAATTTTGATTTTTTTTATATGTAGGTAATTGAAATATAATTGAAAGTAAGAGCACATAAAACAAATTTTATGAAATGATATTTTGAATTTTGGGGGGTTCATTGATATTGGAAAAGGAAATCTCTTTTCTAATCACTCAGATGCAGCTTTTCACAGACTGTAATTTATTTTACAGAAATAGTTAAACATTTTCTCCATTCTGCTCACCAGGAAGTGCAGGCATCTCATTTTCAGTGCTTCATTCCTGAATGCTCAGAAATAGCTGTACCAGATGATATCCTGGAAAAATTCCAAAGTTCCTTTCAACTATAGCAGGTCCAAGATTTCACCACAGGCTAGATTTTGGGAACTACTGAAGGCTTTTAACTGGGAGAGATCAATGGAAACCTTAAGTGCACAAAGGAAAAAGTCTGAAACTAGCCACAGGAATCTCAAGATGAACAGAAATAATAACATCTTGGGTCAGACTCCCACTCCCTTGAAAATCTACCTGCATTTACAGGAATTTATAACTTCTCAATCTGCGCCCATGATCTACTTATGTGGAATTTTTATCATAAAAATAGCTAGAGAAAAGCTGAAAGTGGCTTTTTTATTAAGATAGCTCTTGTAATTTGAGTGCTTTGGATTGCTCAGTGCAACTTCACCTCATGCAGACTAGACATAGTGGATGAGAGAGGATTTTGCCAGAGATCAATAAAACAGCTTAGACAAGACATTAAGGAGAGCGTCTGTCTGCTTTGGTATCCCTCCCTGCTTTACCAGTGGAGATAATGGGTTTGATACCATGCCAGTTCTGCCATCCTAAAGAAAAGGTTATAACTAGTTCAACACTGAGTGCCTCTTGTAATCCACTATTTACCGCAGGAGTCTTAGGCAATTATTTCTGCCCAGTTCATATGGCATTTCCAGCATGAAAAGGATATTCAAGTTCTCTTACAATTCATTTTACAAGCAAACAAGAGAGAAACTATTTCTCTTGCCTGTACGGAAGGATAAGCTTTGCATTTTCCCCTTTGCATGTTACAAATGAATGGGAAGCTTTCTATCTTGAAATGAATTCATACCAAAAACCCAAGGAAAGCAAGTATAAATACCACAAACTCAGAACAAAACATTGCAGAAATGGATCAAGTGTAAGAAACTAACACCTTTCAAAGAGACATAGTTGATACAAAGTTTAAAAACAGCTAAAATTACGTTATCCCAAGAACTGGTATTTATTCTGAGTATGATGGATATTTTCATTCAACATATTCCAAATACATGGCTTTATTTTATTTTTATGTCTCTTGACTGTTACGCATTAAACAGCAGCTACTTCCCAGTGAACAGAAATCAGAATGTATTTAATAAATATTAGATGAAACAAAATGCTGTATTTTGGAATAGACTCCCAAAGGCAGTGGTCACGGGCCCAAGCTGCCAGAGTTCAAGAAGCATTTGGACAACGCTCCTAGACATAGGGTTTGACTTTGGGCGGTCCCATGTGGAGCCAGAGGTTGGACTTGATGATCCCTGTGGGTCCCTTCCAACTCAGGATATTCCATGGATCCATGATTCTGTGATGAAATTCCCACCTCAGCCAGTACCAGCAAGACCGCAGGCCTGCCTTTATATGCATTGTCCCATCAGTCCATTTTCTCTATGCCCTTCCCCATGCTCGGAACATCATTTACAATAAGTCTCATTTTTCCTTATTGATTCACCTTCTTTAATGCCATCAAGAAAATTGCCAAGTAAATGTGTGGGTTGTGGCTAGGGTGTTTGGGCAGTGCCTACGTGCATCAGAGGGGCGGACACTGGGGCAAGACACATACGTCACATGAATAGTACCTGCATGTACTGAGAGCTAACACACGGAGAGAGATGATTAGTAAATGTGGGTCACGGGAATGTGAAGTGATAGGTGGATGATCCGGGGGCGGTCGGGTGTATGGGTATATAAGGCTTTGTTGCATAGTAATAAATTGGATATTTGGCGCTAGACACTGTGTGTTCGTCCCCTATGTCCCCGTGGCAGGAGGTCACGGTACGTACGGGGGATTGGCCTAGCTGGTTTGCTGTCTTAGTGCAGGTCGCTGATCCGCAGCAACAAAATGGATCATTTTTTTATGGTTTTCCTAAAAATCTGTCTTCTCTCTGTTACCTGCTATGCAAGTTACTTTGGTAAGTAGCTAGATGGTTTTCTCAGGATGTTTTTGTGATAACTCAGTACACATGTCAAAATTAGTCTGCTTGCTCCTAAAATTTCCTTTTTCTGTTCTGGTTTTCTATCTGTCCTCCTTCACGACATTGACGTTGAAGTGAGTTGTTTAGATCATGGATACTGTGTTTGCATTTCTATTACAAGAAGTTTACAGTGTTCTCCATCACTAAAAAATAATAATTATCTCAGAATTTATTGTTGAGGCAACATCAGGAGACTCCATAGTGCTGATCATTTTAATTCCTGTGAGCACTGCTTCTCAGTGTTGCCATACTGCAAGGCATTACTTCAAAGGAGAGTTGACATGGCTTGGTGCCACAGAATTATGCAATGTCATTAAAATGTGAGGTGCAGAATGGATTAGAACATTATCCATGAACTGGAAAACTCAGGCTATTTTCTTGCACTGGGATAAATGTAGTTCAAAGGAATTTTGAAGCTGAAATGAATGCTCCGTTATACCGTTTTCCTGGTAAGAGCTAATGTCAAAGTAGCTGTGGCAATGCTGTTGCTACTCCATCATTGTGTAGGCAAAGGATCATAGCAGGAGAAACAAAAGTGCCGACATACTCCTAGCCCACTACAACCCACTTAAACTGAGGAAGCTGTAAATTAGTTCAATTCAAGTTGATAGTTGACCCAGATCCTGACTGCTCCTAGGACTAAAAGAGAAGGAAAGATGGTTTTGTGCTAGCTCTGTGACAGCCACTTCAGGCTTTCTGGGTATTTTGTTTACATATTTAATTAAGTACATGTAAAGGGCAAATCTAGAGGACGATGAGCTTTTCCAATTCTCTCTGAAATTAAAAGCATGATCAGTTCCTGAGGTTTTGAAGAAATATATTCATCCCATAAAAAATACATTAGATAACCATTATGATTCTGAACCATTACAATAAAAGCAAATACGTTCATAGGGGTGTTCCTCATTCAGTAGACAAAGGCTGGCGTCTCCTTCTCTATGCAATCAATGCTTTGCTCTTACATTCTACTTTTAATTTTGTCTTTATGTTTGTGTTCAGAGTTCTTCTAGACAAAAGGTACTACAAATAAGCGAGCTGCTATCACTGCTGACTACAGCCTGTTGCATGATGCTGAAGGCTTCTGTTTGCCTGTGTGTCACACAGATTTGAAAGGAACTGCTTATGAGAGGAAGCAGGACTTGTCTTCATCCTGACAAGTTTCTCCAGAACAAATAGAGTGATTTCAGCCAGGGATCTCTTCCTGTCTGTCGGAACTCACAGGTGCAGAAATATTTAATGCCAAATTCACAGAGTTATGACAGTGCTAGATGGTAGTACAAAGCCCTTTGCCATACGATTGATTGCTTTGGAAGACAAAGCTTTTGTTTATGTTGACTGAGACATAATAAAAATTGCTGGCAGTTCACACCTAAAGATAAACTCCTTTTCATATAACTTGAATTCTGGTAAAAAACATCATATTAAGGGAATTAAAAGATGATGATTAGATGGATGACGGCACACAGATTACATAAGTAATTATTTCAGGGAGCTGTTGCTGGCAATTATTCAGTACATTGCCAGCCTAGGAAGAGTACATACAATCAGTATTGGCTATATGAATACTTCTATTTAAATAGTGGTATGTGATGCTGGAACACAAACTGATGTCTCTCTACAAACCTTGAATGGACTGATAGGATAAGCTTGTTTGAACAGTCATATCTTTTAGCACAGCCATAAACATTGAGCATGGAATCTGAGACATGCACATAGAATGAAGAGCAAGATCTTGGGATGTCTGGACACATAAATATCATAGAAGCGCTGACAGAAAATCAGCTAAATATTCATTTTCCCATATCTGCAAATAGGAGCTTCTATTACTGTCAGAGAGAATACAATAATTCATTAAGATCAAGGAAATTTAAAACTCTCATATCTGCATATCAAAAAGACATTGACAGATCAGATAGATTCAAGATACAGAAAATGTATTTTCTTGTCTCTCCCAGCATATGTTCTCCAGATCAGTTTCTTGTGAATGAATTAATAATAGTCAGCAAGATAACGGAGACTAAAGGAAGCCATCAATGTATAGGATTCCCTGATTTTTAATTAGAGACAATTAAGTTCTGTGCCTCCTGTTGAAAATAGTGATTCAGATCTTTCAGAAGTTGTTTCAGACTGCATAACTCTATACCTATATAGCCAATATTTAGTCTGGATTTTAGTCAGCCACCATAGTGTTGTCACTGAGTTGCACACAGTGTACCACCTCCATAAGTAAAGAATGAGGAGGCACCAAATCTATCACAATTGAGCAGATCTCAGTAAAAAAGTATCATCACACTCTGTGGAGAAAAAGAGGGTGCATTCACAACATCATCCTTCCTCTCTTACACTGAAGACCTTGCAACAAAGCAGTGGCAGGCAGGCAGTGTGCACAGTGCAGCGTCACACATCAAAGACAATGATCTCAGGGAGAGAAGAAGTGAAGAGGAATGGAGAAATGAAATCATGAAGGATTCAGAAAGGAAGGAGTAAGAAGAAAGAAAGTAAGAAAAAAAAACAAGTTTACTACAAAGGTATCAGGAAGAATACTTCATACTGTGGAAGGTTTGCACTATTATTGTGCTGTTATCAAGGAAAAGGAGAAAACTTGCTTAAGCAATTAGCAGTGCGTGACTTTGATGGAGTCCATTGCGTTTCCCTGTCTTCTGCCCTTGTCAGCTGTAAGAGTCAGGAAGCAACAAGGGTTGCTGAGGGTCTCTGCAATAGAGCGGATGTTCTCAGCTACCCTCACACTTCCTCTCCTCTCTTGGTCTCAGTTTATTCTTGTATTTCCTCTGCAAGCCTGGGACCTCAGCTTGGTGTCTCACACAGTGTTACACAAGTCACCCATCTGGAAGCAGCCTGTTGTGCAGGCGAGGCAGAGATGCCTCTGCTTTGCAATATGGATACATATGAAAAAAGAACAGCTCAGACACTACAGCAGTGAAATATTGGCTGCTTTGATTATTTTCACACATGATCCACCTCTATTTCCTTGGAGAAAGCTGTGGAATATTTATACTTTTATCTAATCTTACACCTTGGTAGCTACTCTGTAGGAGTGGTTTATACCCCTGTCATGGAGTTTGATCTTTTTGATTAAGTTGTTTTTGTTTTGTTTTGTTTTTTTTTCCCAATGTCTCCTTTTACAGTAATGAATATTTATTTGTAATACATATCAATATGTTTACTGTATTTATGTGTAGAGCAGTATGAGTGAGATAAGACTGAGAAGACATTTTCTGCTTTTGTTTACTGTGTCTTTTCTTCTTGTTTCTTATGGCCCTCAAATTTGGTGGTAAAAGCTGTGGTAAATCTGCCCTCTTTCACCACAAATAAGAGCAGCACAGGGAATTTCTTAGCTTATTCCTTTATCTGCTTCCCAGCTTTCCTTCTGTCTTAAACCAAGCCCAACATGGGTGACACAATCATTTTATCTTTCCAAGTGACTCCCAGTCTGAGACTGCTAAAAAAACATGGAAATATTCAACAACAAATACAGTAGCTCTGATGTTTTTACTCCTTCTTCTCATTTCATGTACAAAGCAGTTGAGGAAAAACAAGTTGCCAGTACTGGCAGCAAAGATTTTCTTCTGCAAGAAATTGCTACTGTTTTCCCACCTCTTGCAGACAACATCAAGAGAAAGTAGGCAATGGTTAGGAGAAAAAAGCCCATGCTGGGGCAGGTGATTGTCACTGCCTACATGGAGAGCTTATCTACGCTCCTCATCCAAGTACTTCAGGTTCAGTTTATCAAATTATGTGTTAAATATTCTTGGAAATATTATTAGTGCCTCAGATTGCCAAGTGCTGTGCCATTACTTTGATCTAAACCTCTACACACTGGCATTTTTGGCTTTGAAATTAAGTCATTGTCTCATATTTGACAAAGCACTTGGAGAGATATTTCCAAATTACGGCTATTTGGGAAAGCAGCTTGTCAGTGAGAAGGTATTATCACATCACAGGGGAATTTCAAATCCCAGCAAACTGATGGTTCATCTGGCTTTCTTCTGGGTTTTTAGTGTGATTCATGAGTTGGCTAACATTAAAAGGTAACTTGTCTTGACCGTAACATGGTAGTCAAGGAAAGGCATAAACACTATTAAGTTTATAAAATACAAAGACATTCACAAGTTCAGTTAAGGTAGAAGAAATAGCTCTTAAAGCATACATATTGACTTAAAGAAAAACAAAAATATTTGGAATATTTAGAATGCTTCTTTCACTTTGTCACTAGTATTAGTCCCATTAATCTATCCCGCTGATTTTATCCTGCTCTCCACTGGCAACTGGTCAGATGACCAGGGTAACTCAGAATTCTTTCTAGTTGTATTTGTAGATCATTAATTCTGAATTTTAGGAGCCTGTTGTCTGGTTTCAGGATGCTTTCCCTGGATACTTCCCCTCACTTCCGAAATTCACTTTTCTGTTGGGTGTAACCATGTCAAAATAACTCCAGTATATTCTGGGAGAAACATCTTTTTTCTTCATTCCTACTGAAGTAGAATGATGTAATATTCTACACTCAATCATGTGAAAGGTCTGTGGATAACGCTGAGACAGAACTATTACAAATATTAATTCTTTAAGTCAGGCAATTTGATCAATGGATTTTTTTCTTCAGTCAGAAGAAAAACTTTATTTAAAGCTTTTGAATGAGTTACCAAGCCTAACATGATAAATGACTGATAATTTCTTTCTTGCTCTAGTTCTACAACATTCTAGTACCAAAAATGGACAGTAGACTGAATGATGTTCTTCTCTGAAAATAAGCGCTCAGGATGTTTCCACGGGGGGTTATTGTTCTTTGCTTCTTCTTTTTAATGTGAGCTTGTTTAATTACATAGTAGGTCTTCTGTTTGAGTGTGGTTTTTACCTACACTGCAAACTGTAGTTGGAGTAAAGTGCATTACGCTGCTCTTATCCATTGTAATCCATCTGTTTTCTCTTTCAGTTCAGCAGACTTTCTTCTTATAACCACCTGGTTAATACCTCTCTTCCTCCCTTGCAAATATACAGTTTACAGTGAGAGTTCCTGTGTTTGGCATCAAGTACTAGGTGACAAATATTACCCTACTGATGAATTCTTCAATTTTTTTTGTATGAGATTCTTAGTTATTTTTCTTGTATATCAAACCTACATCATCATTAAGATTAGGAAGCAACTTTAGTTTTCAGTTTTGACTGACAGTGGCTTACTGTTAACCTTAAACGTTTGTTAGAGAGATAAAACCATGGTCTTATCATTGTAGTTAGTAACAGCAATTCAGATTCTTTTGCACTGAAAAGTAAGATGTTTTCTTCTATAGAACCAAAGATACTCAGGTACTCTCTATTAAAATTCTGACTCTGGTTTTGACTACAGGTAACAGGTGCAGAACAATCCCTCTATGTTTTTTTAAATATAATTGCTATCTAATATCCATTAATGCTAAAGCTCCTTGCAAATTTGTATCCAAAATAGAGAAATACTAATGAGAAGGAAAACATACATTACGTCAAAGAAAGGCTGGACACTGCAGTATGCAAACAACCGGTCTGTTTATCATTTTGATCTTGCTTGTTGACCCTTCTCCTTTCAATCACAGCTCCTTTTCAGGATGGTCAAAATATGAAACTGAAAGCAGGTTTCCTGAGACTGAATATCTGCCATAAAAGACAAAATGTAGTAAAGGAAATGGTACAGAAATACATATATACATGATGCGATGGCTGGTGTCTTTGGTGAAATGTGCAGAGGTGAAATGAAACAGAAGGAAGAAGAATTTAAAATGCATCAGAAGCAGTGAATCTGGAATACAAATACTTCAATCTTATACTGGAGTATAGGAGGTGTCCGCTAAGCAATCTACACCCAAATGGTGCCTGAAGAACCGTTCAGATTTATGAGCATACAATCTGTAAAACATGTGAAACATCTCTTACATGTTCTCTCAAATGAGGAAATTATAACTATAAACAGAGATGCACTCAGACTGGTCTCTGATTTCTTATGTGTGCGTATATTCTTGACAGTCTACTACCCAGCAATTTAAGAGCTTACAAGAGAATGTTGACCCATAACTGAATTCCTAGAATAATGAACTCTCCTTTCACTTGATTAATATTTTTGTTGGAACAGAAAAAAAATAAAAAGGCCATTATAAAAAGCAAGTCACAGTGCCTTTGAGACAAAGGTGTCCAGTGAAAACATGCTCTGAGCTAGAGAGACCCACACAACAGCATAGTCAGAAAGCATCTTCCAAAATCTATTGACAATTGAAGGCAATGATGGTGGGAGATGACTGTTTCTCAGAGCTGAAGCATACTTTTCAAGTTGTTCATTTGTGCAGGAAAGCTGTCTCATGCAATGTAGTTTCTAAAGAAATGCATATTTAAAGGCATGCCCTCATTAAATTCTGGACCTGGTATAATGACATTTTCAGTCAAAACATCACAGTGCTCCTTCATAACAGCTATGTTTTTCATTAGTGACCAGTAACATTTATCTGCAAAGACTTGAGCTATGTCCACAAATTTTTTGCTAGTAATCCTCGGCTTACTAAGGAATTTCAGTACTAGAACAAGCATTTTCAAGGCTATTTCCACAGAGCCACTTTTTTCAGTTTTGATATACAGTTTCTGTCAAGATCATCTTTTTTATGTCGTCATAAATCATGGATTTAAGTTAAGCTTTGTCTTAAGTTAAGATGAAAGTTTTCTAGTCTTCTTCTGAGCTGTTATCCACTTACTGAGATCATTTCTTACACGGTTCTTTTATAACAGCTATCCTCCCAAACACTGATGTCACAGTTTAACAACATGTTTATAACAAATATTATTTCTGCCCCAATGAAACAGTGAATTTGTCAGTAACCTACTCCGTATGAAGGTTTGTCCTCAAGCCAAAACAAATAGAGAAATTAGAGATAAAATAACAGGACATCAGGGTTTAAGTTTACAGTCCTTCCATCACTCAAACTCCATTGTCATTGCTGAGCAAAAAGCAGTAATTAAGTTCCTCTGGGAGCTAGCTTCCAGACTAGCTACTTTTGCAAAGCCACTCACACCACCTAGGTGTCTTCAGTGTTCATCATGTTATCAAATATTAAAGAAAAGATTGAAATAGACAGAAATAATCAATGCCATGGTTAATGTCAGGAGCCAGCCCGCATCTCACTGCCAGCTTTTCTCCGGAGCTTCTGCCTCAGAATGGATTTAACTCCACATGCAGCACGTAGAATTTTTGTACACATCCTATGTGAAGCTGCACTCCGAAGTCCAAAAGAAGTCTGCAGAAATGCAAATCTTTCACAAATTAATTTTGACAGTGAGGTTGGACCAGATTAATTCCAGAGGTTCCTGTCAACTTCAATCATTCTATGAATTTTCCATAAAGAACACTCAGGAATTTGTCTGCCACTGAATCTGCCTCCTGAAAGGAATGTATAAGAAAACAGCCCCAGCAGCATAGGAAGTTTTATCCCTGACAGCAGAGCTATAATTGTCCTGAGGGACAGCCATGCACTGACAACTCCCAGCAGCTGCCTTGGGACCACAGGCATGAGCATAAGGATTTGGGCAGAGGAGGAAGAGGCCATGGGCCGGTGCCATGGCAGGTGGCCAAGGAGCACTGTCACTGAGGTCGTGGGTGGAGTAGCGCCTGCAGCCAGGGGCCTGGGCAAAGCAAATGGATGTCATGTGAGAAGGCTATGAGAGATGTGCTGATACACAGGCATAGGCATGAAAAGCACTATCCACCACCTCAGGGAGGCATTCAGGGTCATGTGCACAGTAACAACCGTAATGGGATCAAAGTCCTTTAAATCTTGAGCTCTGCACCTAAATATCAACCATAATATGTGGCAAAAAAACACAATTAGGAGAATCAGTTTGATCTAGCTCTTGTGGTTGGTTTTTGTTGTTGTGATGTTTTTCTCCAGAAGGATGATTTCACAAGAAAATTGAAATTCCAGTGTAATACAAGAAATGTTCCTGAATCCAGACAAAGCATTAGACAAAGCATTTGAGTTCAGTTCAATTACTCAAATACCTATAACCTCTGCTCTTTTTACTGGGTGGATTAGGAGGTCTGCAAAGAATGTATGCATTTGAATGAGTCAGAAGAAAATTGAAATACTCAAGTGTTTAGCACATATTCAGTTACCAGCAGAAGCATCTCATATCGTAACTTGTTCTTTCACAGAATGAAAGTATCCTGCATATAAAAATGGTAACTTTTAAACTTTAATCACCATATTGTTCAGCTAATACAGGATGTCACTCAGAAGGGTGTTAGAGCGCCCATTACAAAAATTCCATATAGAAAAATTGCACATATGTTCACTGGTGCCTTTTATTTAGAGCATTTTTGGAACAGCAGTCTTAAACCAAAAATTCTGCCTGAACAGATTGTATGGTTGTTGTAAGATTAAGCAGTAAAAGGCACATGGGAAGTGGTGTACCACTGGCAAAATTCTTGCATTCCAGAGGAGAAAAAAGTCTCATTGCCTTCTGCTTAGCCATAACTTTGAGCGAAACAAAATACTGTACTGAAGTGAATGGTAACTAGTGCTGATATCAACAACAGTAGCTGGAAAAAAAAAAAGAAAAAAGAGAGAATGACCTTCCAGAAAATCAGTGTTTTGTAATTAAACAAGGGAGGATGGAAATAACCAAGCCAAGACATGCCTTGCTATAATATTTGCCTTGTGATGTCAGTTTGTTGTCATTATGGTGAAGGAATAGCCCCATCAAGTTCATTTTGGGCTTCCTTCCCATCCTTTCCACCGCTATACCCAGGAGTGACACCCTATGATCCACCCACTTGGAAATGGAAAATCAGAGCAGCACCACCCATTTACCAGTTGTCTCATCTCCAACATGTCCAAATGGACTCAACCCTCCTATGAAACAGACTTATGAAGTCCATGCTCAGCATGACGCCATAGTGACTAGAGGGAAGCCTCTTCAGAGCATATGTGTTTGTTCCTGGCAGCATAACAGAGAGCAGTAAGATTGAAATAACTGTACTGTATCATAATGATACCCAAATCCAGATTTTCCTCTAATTCCGACTAACTCAGCATTTAAAATTACATTTCAGGATTTACATCCTTGCTCAGCAGATGCCTGGGAGAAACAGACTGTGCCATTTTCAAGACAGGCTGAACATCAGAGTTGTTATTCCTTTCAATATTTCTTTATTCTCAGTATCATCTGAACATCATCTGTGGTAGAAATCTGAGTTACTGCTTGTGATGAAATAAATTTGTGTATATTAACATTGTAAACTACATGCAATATCCTATTAATATTCTTCATTAAACACCAAGCAGTTGATGTAGACTTGTCAGATTTCTGTATGCCCAGTAAGAACGTCAAGTTAACCAGGTTATAACCTTGTAGTTCCTCAATAACTGCCAGATCTGTGACTTACTAGAAGTTATCTAAAAGGTCACGTTTGTCAATTAATACCTATCTGTAGAAAAAGTATTAGTAGGATATAAGCTTCATATAAGCAGAAAACTCCAAGTTTTTCAAATATATTTGTTATAACGTTCCACTTAAAAAAATTGAAAAGAAAAAAAAGGTGTTACCCTAATGTCATGTCTAAAGTAATAGATAGTGTCATGGATATTTTGTATCTCCCTCCTCTTTCCTGGCTCCTTCTGCTCAAAGGTGCTGATGTAGAAAACAGTATTCTCGCCTCTACTACATTCTACCTGTTTTGTGGATTTTGATGATAGATGAGGAGTTTTGTAAAGTTTACACAAATTTTCCCCTGCAATTTCATATCTTATTTAGGTTATATAACAAACGCCTAAGAAGACCCAGTAGATTTACCGTGTACATTAAACTTTTCAGCCGAAACCACTAGTAATCCAGGCAGCTCCATCACCTACAGGTCATCTAGTCATCTACTGACCTCCATTTACAGTAGAATATATTATCACTGAAATGTGTCCCTCATGATGCATGATCTAGAGCCTAAGCGAACAAATTAGTTCCAGATGCATGTCATTTTTTGCTGTGACAATTTCTACATATAATTTACAGAAAAATTGTCTTGTAGCAAAAGCCAAAATGCACACATAACTTCTAACTCCTAAACTATGCTGAATTCCTTTCTGAGCTCTTACTCATAAGAGTGAGAACCTCTGCACTCGAGAGCTGTTGCTCATAGGGGAAAGGTTACAAAGAGAGAGATGTTGAAGAGCATTTTAGCAGATTATGTTGTGATTTACTTAAGTCTTCTCTAAAGTTTAATTGTTTATCAGAACTCCTAAAGTTTTTGAGTGGCTTTTTTTTCCTGTTTTCCTAGATTTTTTTTAAATGGCTGAAGAGCCAATCTAAATATGTGAAGGAGGTTTCTTTCTCATGTAAGTACAAAAGAGGAATCATCCACATTACTGTAGAAGAAGTCTCACCAAGCAATAAAATAAAGGGAAAGAGGCAGGAAATGAAGGTTCTATCAGGTCTACATGCACCAAAGAATGAGTGGGCATTACTCACATAGGTATGAATAACACATTTTGATGTCTGTGCCATTTCTCATTAGGGCAAGATGTTTTGCATACACTCGTGATTATGGAAATAGAAACAGATTGTGAGTCAGAGAAGAAGTTGAGTCAGAAAGAATGTGTGAATTGAGTAGAAAGGTATGATCACAGCCATTAACTTTGCCTGTGAAAGGTAGTAAGGCAAGACCAGTCAGAGAAGCAATGCAAAGGAAGCATCCAAAGGGCAATTGGGCAAAATTGCCAAGATGTGCTGACAGCTATAACTAATGTTATTTCTATTATCCTTTGCAGATACATCTGCATGTTACAGATGATCAAATGACAGCTGATGCAAATCTTTCAGGCACTTCTTGTTGATATTATTTCCCTCTACGTTTATGTTCATTAACCAAGACATGCTTGTATTCTGACTAAACAAGGTAAGTTATAAATTCTTCCCCATGACAATGTAAGATGTCAGTAGGAGTGCTCCCACAGAGCGTGTATATAAAGAGTACACAGATATTTGACTTCTTGAATTTTGATTTATTCACAGAGTTTGAAAACGCTGGAATGCTGCAGTTAAAAGAGCAACAGGGGTAATGTGCCAGAGAAACCTGCACAAAAATGAGATTTTAAAAAATTAAATTTCTTTGTGAAATATTCATCGCCTTCTGTATTAGTTCAAATTGCATGAGACAAGAGAGTATTTTAGTGTTTACGGCTCTGATTTAATGAGAGTTATGGTAACAGAATTTTGATTTTATCAAATCCTACTTCATTTAGTGTCTTGAGTGTAGGGCAGTACTTCTGCTAACAGTTCTCTTCCCAACATGCTCATAATATCTTGATACAGAAATACCGACCAAAATTATTTGCAGCTCTTAAAATGAGATGTGTATTGTGTACTTCTGAGCCTCAATAATTCTGCATGGTAGGAAAAATTCACCCATTGATGTCCCTATAAAGTCACCCTAGAACTCTTTGCATAAACTATATGTTAGTTTGGAATACATTAAAAAAATTCAGAGCAGTTCAGATGAATCGGTTAGAGATGCTGCTTTATTGAAAAGGCAAAATTAGCAAAGACAGTCATTCTTTATATTAGGCCTGTTTTACATCACTGAGAAAACAAACAAGCTTTCAGGCACACAAACCCTTGTTCGGGCCTAAAGTAGCAGAAGAAATCTTCAAAGCTAAGCACAAATAGACAAAAAAGACTTGATTATTAAACGGTGAGACCTGAGAGAAAATACTGCAGGCTGCAGAGGAGCTCTGGCAGGACATGAGCATGGGGAGAGTTGTTCATTTTTCTCTTGTGGGTCAGAAAGTAAAAGAGGCACCCACAATCTGATAAGTAGGTTTAGCTCATCATGAGTGTTGCTACTCTACAAAAGAAGCCATCAGTCTTTTCCCAACATTTACATCCTTAGAAAGAAGACAATACCATCAATATGGAATTGGAAGCCTGTTAAAGTTCAGGCAAGTTTTGCTGACCCAGGAAAGATGATGAATTGAACATTTTATTACTTTTTGAATGTGACCTCTGTAAGGAATATATTTTTCAATTCACTAGTGAAGTCAGTCCCACAACCCAGTCATGCATTATCCTGTATTTTTGACATTATACCGAGCACATGTGTATTCCCTATTACACATACATTATACGTATACATGTATACATATATATACACTATACGTACGTATTGCCTTGCATATATACATATATCTAACCTTGAGAGTAGTCCTACTGATATCACTGGACAGTTACAGCTCAGCGTGTCTACAGTGTTACAAATTTTGAAGACTTTATACAAATCTAGATCATTTTCCACAAGCTGGGGAATGTTTAAGAGTTAATCTTACATAAAAGCACATTAGAACCTAGAAGGCCATTTTTCTACACGATTGTAATCAAAAATTATCTTTCCACATCACAGGCCCCACTGCCTCCATTGATGCTAATTGAAAAGCTTGTTGACAACACCAATGTTAGACTGTACTGATGAGAACTTCCTATCCTATCTTAAAACTGCTCCTTTAATTGGCTTATTGAAGGTGACAATGGCTATGGACAAATCCAACCACTCTCCAGTGAAGATACAGTAGTTTCAGATTGGGAACCCCGTGATTTCTTCCACAGGAAGTCCAGCAATCATCCCAAGACAGAGACTGGCAGAGATCTGCTCCACAAGTGTTTTGGGTTTAGCTGCTCTGCACTACTTAATGTGTACTACTCTGTTCAGTAATCAGTCCCATCTGGCTCCCGGAAGAGGCTCTCAAACATCTCCCCAGCCAAAACCAACAACAATAATCAAACTATATTAAAATTTCTCCACATGCCAGCCCATGTTTTAGTTTATGGTTTTTGCCATAGCGTATGAAGCTCCATATGTTGGTTTTTTTGTAACATCAACTTTGAATTCCCCACTTCTCCCTGCATCAAATCTCTTTTCTTCTGTGTTTTGGATTTTGTAATACCAACAACATCTGAGATTTTCTCTATCGGCTCTCTCGTTTCTGAACAGCTCTGTGCAATCTGAGCCTTTGTCCAACACAGTGCAGGGGTTTTATCACCTTCTCTGAGATCCTTGTAAACGTACAATGATTAACATCAGTAAATCTTACTCTGAACCAGGTATGTTCTTTTGAAAGGTAATTTGTAACATTTATGCCTATCAGTAGTTTCCTGTCACATGTTTTGCCCTGAGTCCTGACCATATTTCCATTAGGGAGATCTTCTGGTGTGAACATAATTTGGAGTCCACAACCCAAATGCAAGAGTGGTTTATCAGCTGTAAATCAGTCATTTCTGAAATCAGTAAAAAGACCAAAAACAGCAGGACCACCTATCATCAGAAATGATATATTTTTTTATTATTATTATCTTCTGAGAACCCTCTGGTCTGTTGTTCCACTTCTTTTATATGTATTCTTCAGAGAGTATATAAGTATTCTTCAGAGTCTAAGCAACTAGAATTTTACTTCACCCATTAATTCTCCTTCTGATAGCTCAGCATTCTGTAGTATGATGACTAAGTAAATATCATATGACTTTTGTCATCTTCCATGTACCTCAGTCTCCTATTTATTTTTTCTCTCTTGGTCTTCCAATAGCCATTATGAAATTATCATTACAAATCTTTATCTATTTTTCTCATATTCTAATGTTTAGGGAGATACTTAGATATTAAATTAAGCTTTTAATTTTCATCAGAAATCAGAAACGGGAAAGATTTTTGTGCTTTATTATCAAGAAAAAGGCAAAGTCTAAAATACAGCTTAACTGAAGAATCCCCCAAGATTGTTTAGAAGTGGGATGTTTCTTCATCAGCAGCATTCCTCGCATCTCTGTAAAACTATCAGCTAATTCTGCATAGAGTATTTTGTAAATAAAATATCACAGGAATCCTTCTGTTTCCTGTAGCAGAACCAAGTGATTAATGCAACTCTGCTGTGCTTTTCACCCTTCACTTTAATGAGTCACACAGTCTGGATAATGGTGGCCTCACATCCTTTTCAGTTAGGGCTTATTTGAATACATGTTAATTTTTCGGGGCCACTATAGTCAGGATGTTAAGTATTAAAGGGGGCGTGCAAGATTACAGCTTCTGACACTCTTCCGTCTTAAAAATAAATTTAGCCATTATGATAAGATGAAGTCATCTCCTGTTTTGCTGAGAAAAAGGGAAAAACTCTACTTAAAAGAAAAATAAAGAATAACTGGTCTCAAACTTGCTGCGTAAGTAGCTTTGGGTCTAGGTAACCAATGGAAGGAATTCCTCATTCAAATGTTAATCTCAGCCCATGAACTGAATGCTCAGGCAAGATGAGGCATGCACTGGCAGCAGGCAACTGTTACTGTACCCTGAGAGCAAAGGTAGCTCCCGCAGTCTTTCCACATCATTAATGGATAGCTAATACATACAAAATCATGCATCACTATACCTCTGCACCCTGTCTTTGGCCATATATCTGCAAGTGCAAACTCATCTCAGCAGTAAGTGATCAGGCTCATACAAGTCCTTGTCTGGATTCAGTACACACGAGTATTTGTGCACTTCTGTAAATCCTATCAATTACTAAGCTGTAGTGGTAAACTGTTGCATAGAAGGGAGCAGAAAGCACCTTAGCTCTCATCCCAACCCTTATACCATTCTTCTGTTGTTGAAATTCAGACTCTAGGAGCATCAAACATCATTCATTATTTTCTTCAGTATTCTTGGGTATTTAATATCCAACACCCTTCAAGCATAGATCTAACCACTTAAGAGAAGAATATACCTTCCTCTCTATAAGCTTTCCTCCCCAACTTTGTCAGTTGTGAAAACAGGAGCAAGCAAAATCTTTCTGTAATTTTGGTTTCCACGGTTGCCATTTTTGCGCTCATCCGACCAAATGTTTACATCTGCACAGTCCTGGGTGCTTCAAGTGCACAATCTCTTCTACCCTGTATGATATGAATCACACAGAGTGTCTATTTCTTCGGAGGGCCCTTGGTCAGATGTACTTTGCTGGACTGCAGATATTTAATATTTGAATCTTATTCAAATTGTCCAATCCAAAATTAGACTTCTTGACTGGCCAGTCAGTCCAGTGTACCCATAAACAGGCATGCTTAACAAGTTATCTAAAGATACTTCAAGCAGAGCACTGGCAGAAATATAAAATGGGTGGGGGCTTCATGCAAATATTTCAAATGATCAGATGCTAGAGGCCTTACTTGTTAAGGAAAGAAGCACACAGTTTCAGTACATAAGCGAGGAGGTTTTAGCAAACATCTGGCCTATCTACAAAGGTAGTCAACTCAGAGGCACACTGAGAAACTAGAACACAGCCATGAACTTGTTCAGCTTGCTAACATACACTTGGAGACAAGGATGGATGGTCTTTATGAATGCCATCAAAGATCCATAGACACCTCTAGGGGAACTGTTAAATCAGGGTTTAGACTGGTGATTGAGCACCCGGGGAAGGGGTGTGGCTGGCCCAGGGAGCACAGGTTTGCATGCTGGGCTCATATAAGGGCCAGCCACTAAAGGGAGAGCACCTCTTTGACTTAGGCTGCTACTGGAGATGAAGTGCTGTATGGCTGGGGAGCCCCTTTGCTGGTTGGGTAAGTTCAACTCTTCTTTCTGTAAATGGCTATTAGCCAACATGCCAATCCTTTGTCTGGTATCATTAAGAATCTGTCAGAAGCAATTTTGGTTCTTCATTAGCAGAATAACACTGAGAGAAAAAAAAAAGAGTGGCTATGCCTATGTGCTGTAATAAAGCATAACAAAGAGACTTATCCCAAGCTAACAGTCAAGGTTAGTTCTCACAGCATTGGCTGACCCTGACTAAGCCTGGAGCTGTGCCTGAGGTAATGAGTCTTATAGAGAGTAGATGTCTTTTGCTCATGGGCATGAGTTGGCATCTTCCTGTAATCCTGTTTCATGATTCAGATGCAGCAGCTTTCTTTGAGGCATGGGTTTCTCAGCTTGATCCTCTGCCGTGGGGTAGGGACATGCTGCAGCATGCTTCTGTCTCCATTTCTAGAAGCAGAGGTGTATATTGAGCAGAGTCCTCTCAGACCACTGTGCCATCACTAGAATCCAGATGCACCAGCGGATTCTTGCTTTAACTTGCCCTTGGCACTGTAAATCTTCAGATGATTAAATAACGTGATGCAATTGGGATCAGAATCTCCAGAAATGACTTGTCTATTTGAAAAATGACAGCAAGGACAAGGCAAACATTGCCTCTCCCCATACACAGACATAAATTAGCTAAAGTGCCTCTGAAGCTGCTGCACACAGCTTTGTATTCTTCTAATAACTTTTTATAGCTTTTATAATTTGAAAACAGAAATCCCATTTCATAAAATAAATCTCACAAAGCACAGTCTTAGGAAGTACTGTGCATTCCTGCCAAAATGCCCTTTTCCACTTTTGGACCATGTTTTTGCCTTTTTGTCTTAAGTATAACTGCTTCTACCCACTGAGAATAGTGGAGAGTTGGCTACATCTGACTTAAAGGAAGTCAACCTTACAATTACTTTCCTTTAGATCCAAGAGGAAAAAGGTGATATCAATTCTCATAACTCTCATTCAGTGAACTCACTGTAGTCAGGGCTATGCTTACACCTGGGTCTTTCCCCTCTCAAGTTCTTGCTGTGTACCTGCACCTGAAGGAGGGAGCAGATCAATCTCAGAACTTGTTTCTTTTCATTAGTCTATTCAGAAGTAAATATGTCATTTCCTCCAGCTGTTTGTGAGGTCCCTGTAAGTTCTCTTTTTTTCCACTCAGTGATATGGGAGGAGCAGCATGAGGTGATTCTGATGTCCACAAGTAAACCACAACAGGAGGCCAAAGGTAACACAAAGTTCCCTGTTAAGCAAGGGACCCTGCAGCCAAGCAGAGTGAACTCATGTCTGGCTTCCTACTTCCTAGAGAACAGAGCACAAAAAGGTTAATGGGATCAAGGTGAGTAAGAATGTAGACTCTAAGATCAGAAGAAACTGGAAATTCATGGCTTCTTTCCTGCATCCGGTGGCCATTTGACAAGTTCTGTTGGGGATGAACTTGAGTCTGGACATATCTATCTTCAGGTCAGGGTCAAATCTAACAATTTGACAGGTCTTAGTTACCAATTTGTCACTGTTTCATAGGAAGGTCTTAGTAACCAATTTGTCATTGTTTCATAGAAAGGAGGAGCTGAGGGAGCTGGTGGACATTGTTGCTAAGCTGCTTTCCACCATCTATCAGTGGTTTTGCTCAACAGAACAGATCCCAGATGACTGGAGACTTGCTAATGTGATGCCCATCTATAAGAAGGCTTACGAGGAGGATCCAGAGAATTACAAACCTGAAAGGTGGGTGCTGCCTGACCAACCTGATCTCCTTCTGTGACTGGGTGACGCACCTAATGGGTGAGGGAAAGGCTGCTGATGTAGTCTACCTAGGCTTCAGCAAATCCTTTGACACTGTTTCCCACTGTATTCTCCTGGGGAAGCTGGCAGCCTGTGGCTTGAACGGATACACTCTTTGCTGGGTAAAGAACTGGCTGGAGGGCTGGGCCCAGGGAGTGATAGTGAATGGAGTTAAGTCCAGCTGGCAACTGGTCATGAGTGGTGTTCCCCAGGGGTTGGTAGTGGGGCCTGTCCTCTTCAGTAACTTTACTGATGATTTGGATGAGGGCATTGAGTGCGCCCTCAGTAAGTCTACAGGTGACACCAAGTTGGGAGGAAGTACTGATCTGCCAGAGGGTTGGAAGGCCCTAAAGAGGCCTTGAACAGGCTGGATTGCTGTGTCAGTGGGATGAAACTGAAGTGTTGAGTCCTGCACTTTGGTCACAACAACCCCATGCATTGCTACAGGTTTGAGATAGAGTGGCTGGCAGGCTGTGTGGAGGACAAGGATTTGAGGCTGTTGGCTGATCTCAGCTGAATGTGAGTCAGCAATGTGCCCAGCTGGCCAAGAAGGCTGAAGGCATCCTGGCTTTTATCAGAAATAGTGTTTGCAGCAGGAGTAGGGAGTGATTGTCCTGCACTGGTGAGGCTGCACCATGTGCACTGTGTTCAGTTTTGGGCCCCTCACTACAAGAAAGACACTGAGGCCCTGGAGTGTGCTCAGAGAAGGGAAACAAAGCTGGTGAGGGGTATGGAGCAGAAGTCTTATGGGAGTGCTGAGGGTACTGGGACTGTTCAGTCTGGAGAAGAGGACGCTCAGGGGAGACCTTATCCCTCTCCACAACTGCCTGAAAGGAGGCTGTGGTGAGGTGGGGGTCAGCCTCTTCTCCCAGGTAACAGCGATAGGATGAGAGGGAATGGCCTCAAGTTGTGCATGGGGAGGATCAGGTTGGATATGAAGAAAAATTTCTTCTCTGATATAGTGGTGAGATGCTGGAAGGGGCTGCCTAGGGAGGTGGTGGAGTCACTGTCCCTAGAGGTATATAAAGAAAGGGTAGATGTATTTAGGGACATGGTTTAGTGGGCAATATTGGTGGTAGGTGAATGGTTGGACTAGATGATCTTGGAGGTCTTTTCCAACCTTAATGATTCTGTGATTATTTTTTTCAATTTAAGTATCTACCTGTCTTGCATGTTACACGTTTGTACAGACAGTGAGATAACTGTGCTTTAGGAAGTAGAAAAGAATGCATTCAGCACCTAGCTGGTAACTCTGATTCTGGCTTTCCCAGGGCCATTGATTCTTAGGTTTCAGCTACAGTTCAAATATTGCTGCGTTGTCATCTCTGGATGGGCTGAGATTACAGCCTCTTAATAAGGGGGTTATGTTTTTCCATTTGGTGTGTTTAGTTCTGTGCTGTAAACAGAAGGAGAATAAACTACCTCTTCGCTTTGATCAAGGTAATTTTTATTTACCACAACAGGAATTAGAATCTTGAGAGCATAAGGACTGGATTTCTGTTACGGAAAAGATCGTATTTTTTTCTTTTCAAGCTAAATTGAGCTCTAAAGCCAGCAGTTATCATGAAAGATTCCCTCCTTCAAAAACTTACTTTGTATGACTCAAAATTTTCAGCTCAGTAAACACCATTTTTGAACTTATTTTTTTGTAGAAAAACAATGTATTTTGAAGTGATAATTTTTTTCCACTCTGAAAACTTTTTCTCCAGAAATGACTCCAAACAGCAATCCAGTGAAATCTGTATCAATTTAAAAAGTACATTTCACCAGCTTGCTCTTTCTGGATGCAGCTGTTCAACAAATGTTGATTGAGCACACTCATGGCATCTATATGAGTAGATATGAGGAAGTATATCTTGTTTTTATGTTATGATCAGGACAGTTTGGTTGTTAGAAAACCTTAGCTGCAATAAAGAAAACTTTACCTACAATAAGTGTGTCATCTTCATCGGGAGACAGAATTTGAGGTGTACTACTCTGCTGTTTTATGTGATCACTAAAAGAAAAATAACTGAGTTCATTTAGCAGAGAGAGTTTTTTGGGTAGTATGATAAAGCTTAAACAGAGAGCTCTCCTTTCTTTCCCAAGTGCATTCAGAAGCTACAGCCTGATTTTTTTAAAATAGATAAATGTATGGCTATTAAATGCAGTGGCAAACACTTGCAAGAGCTGACCTGCTTTTAAAAGCTCATTTTCCCCTCTGTGTCAGTATCGGAGAGTGAGAGTAGAGTAGACTATTCCTCAAGGAGGAGATAACTTTCACCAGTGTTTTCAC
Source organism: Aquila spilogaster (assembly GCA_024606505.1). Classification (NCBI taxonomy): domain Eukaryota; kingdom Metazoa; phylum Chordata; class Aves; order Accipitriformes; family Accipitridae; genus Aquila; species Aquila spilogaster. The sequence goes on from JANHGO010000072.1 coordinate 63,398,867, forward strand.
AGACCTGTAATTGGAAGACATTTAAAAAAAAAATTATTTTGCACCTCTATTTGTGATTTGTTAGTTCTGTACTGCACTGAGACCAAAACACAACCTAAGCAGAAAGATTTTCCACAATCCTTTCCACTTCAGTGAAAGATATGTCTCTCCCTTTTATTTTTCAGCCATTAAAGCTCCTTTATGGGATAATCAAAGGAAAACATACCGGAAATTTCTGTCATAACTTCAGAGTTTTATACCCTCCATCTCAAACAAGGGTCAGATGCATGCTCCAAGATTGAGTCATAGTGAGGGACTTTTTGATTATTAAATTACAATTTTTAATTAGTGTGAGAAAGTTTAATTGATCCTAAATAGCAGTAAGCAGTTGACAAATTAAGAATGCCCTGCCTACAGGAAAGCTAATGCTGTAAGGAAGGCACCTTTACAAACTCTGTCACTTGTAATCTGTTACATTTCAAAGCAATAGTAATCCTGCATGCACAAAGACATTTGGAGAAGCTATCATCTTTGAAGCTTAAATCATTTTTAAGATCTAGCTAGGGGCAAATTAGATAAGAAGGTGGCTGTGCAATTAAACTAATAATTTGGAAAGTTCACATAGGTGTTTGATCCAACTGCTTATCCTGATAAAATGGTGCCAACACTATACTGACTTATTCTTTTACCTATAAATTTTGTTGCTGACAGATTTGATAGGTACATGATTCAGTGCTTAGTACTGGTAACATGTTTCATTTGGTTTCTAAGTAGTTGTACAAGATGGAGGCTCTGGCGAAGACTCTCGTGGTGTAAATTGACTTCCAGATGACTTGGCCACACTCACTGAGCTGTCCTGATGCTGTTTTCCAACTCAGCCCACTGAAACAGGGATTGGTGACATCTGCTTGATGTAGTGCCAGACCTCTCAAGTCCTACATGTGGACACAAGTCCCACTTCTGTACTCTTCTTCACACCCACCTGCCAGGGCCTCATTGCAACTGTGACTGGTGCCTGGGCAGTGGGCTGCACTGCAGCTGGGGAAAGGCACCACTCAAAGACAGATGCTACAGCAACTGCCACTCCCACAGTACAGTTTCCCTGTGCTATCTTCATCACGTTGTCTGGCATTCTCATCACATACCTCCATTGCTTGATTAAATGCCTGCCCCCATCCCTAAGCCCAGTGCATGTTTCCTGCACATCAGGATTTTGCTAACTCCAGGG